>CM067379.1:6433002-6648002 GCA_034510155.1 Eucriotettix oculatus
GATACTTGACAACTTGTCACGCCCGTGTGTGCTCTATCAACTAGGAAAGGAACTTGGGGGATTAGGACCTGGCGCAAGCACAGCTTGTTTTATTCACGTGGACGCGCGCGCCCTTGGTGAAGAACAAAGTTGCGTAGCAGAGGAAAGGAAGAAGAAGAAGGTAGCTGGCTGGATAGCGAGTGACCCACTTGTCACGCGTCTTGCTCTCTCTCTCCCTCCCTCTCTTCCTCTCCCTCTCCTCCTCTGGCAGGCGAATAATTAACATCTTATTGTCAGGCCCTCGCGCTGACATCTTCCATCGCCATCTTTCATCGCCTTTTTATTCATTGTTTTAACGAACCACTTTAAAACGAACCTAAGAGAGTCGCGCGCGCGGCCTTTACACACACACACACACCACACTCCTCTGACTGTCACACCAACTATTCGCCATTCCCCTGTCTTTTATTTACAACAAGTCGCGTTAATTTAATGACTTTATTTGTAATATAAATAAAATGGCCCCTATCAAAGGGTCAGATTGTAACGAGCCACGAAACTCTCCACAATACACACGCACACATAAATACCTATCCGGGTGCCCGCCTAATTATTTGTAAGTAGCCCGGTACAGTATTTAATTGATGCACGCGTTGTCAGGCCTCTCTCCTTCCCTATCCCCTCTCCTAATTTTCCATTTGTAGATACTCACCTTGGTTCCAATACGGAGGAGCTCTCTCACTGTGACGTCACCATTCACTTCCTCCTTGTAATTATTATTATTAATACTGCAATTGAGTGGCAGTTACGAAAAATAAACTTAAAAATAAAATATGTTATAGATAATAATTACACTAATATAATATAAATTAAATTCTAACAAAAAGGAAAAAAAAAGTACCCATTATTAATTTATTGTTTCGTCGCACTTCACTACACTTACACTTCACTACACTTCCTAATTCTTCCCTGAAACACGTTGTTGCTATTGGCAATTGGGAATGTTTCCAAAACTTTTGCAGAGTTTACGTGACGCGCACTCAGACCACGAAAATTCTAACCTCAAAATTGTGTGTTTTAAACAACTTTGGAATTTTGATAACGATGTCAAACGTACACATTTGAACAAAAAAAATACACACATAACACAGTTCGTCGAAAACCCTCCCTATTTACAAGAATATTATTAAATTGCAAACGATTAAAAAATATTTTGTCTTTTGTATTCATAAGTTTTTTCTCAGGCAGTTTCAATTCTTCCCGTTGAAATGTCGGAGAAACTCGAGGATTTATGGAAATCTTCGGTATTTATTATCGTCATCCTTCCATGTGCTCGTATTTTGGTCTGGAATATAAAGTTCCGGTTCATAAAATAGGTTAACTTGTGGAACTTTATCATTTATAAAAGTAGGAGTAACTACTTCAAAGTCAAGTGTTCTCTCTGTACCGTGGTTTGTTTGACGGAAGCAAAAAAAGAAGAGAATACCTCGTGTATCCCGAGCATTTCACGAAGAGCGTTGATAAGGATAATTATATATATTTGGGGTATAAAACATTTATTAATTAACAGAACAAATTATGATCAATTTTAAAATTTTTCATTTATTAATTTAAAGTGAATACACGGGCTTAATCTCAGGGGATTTTGGGTCTCTCAAGAGATGGATGGAGTATGCAGTAGCTGAAAATAGAAAGAAAAATCATTAAATATTATTTATCCAGAGCAATGAGCAAGTTTCACAATTTTTTTATAGCTTACCCACAATTACTACAGGGGCCTACAAACATCCACCTCTCGAATGTTTGTGCGTCTCTCTGGCGTCTTGCAGGATTTGATCACGTCTGGACACGTCCGTCCTCTCATCTGGCTTCTGGATATCTGCTCGGACCAAGTCTGTCCTCTCCTCCACTCGTCTCACTTCTGGATATCTGCTCGGACCAAGTCTGTCCTCTCCTCCACTCGTTTCACTTCTGCTCGGTCCACGTCCGTCCTCTCCTCCACTCGCCTGCCTTCTGGGGGCTGAGCCACCCATCGGCTTCCCTTTTAAATCTTCCGACGGGAATTCCCCTATTTCACAAAATTTCGGGGTTCCCCGCCCTCATTTTTTTACACTCGTTCGGCGGGGTTTTCCCTCGGGGGTTTCACCATCGTCATTTTTTTATACACGCTCGGCGGTACACTCCCGCGGGGGGGAATCACCATCTTTCAGCCGACTAGCCATTGTTGTTGGCCGAACTGCGCCTCATAACTGCGCCACAACCTCACAAAATCCGCCTTTTTTATCACAATATATATATAGTGTTTATTTACAATAATCTAATTAATTCTGCTGGCGTTGGCAACACTTTCTCGAGGCTGAAGTGATGCTGCGAGGTATAGTTTCACTTATAACGTGTGTTGGATGTCGTCTGTAAGAATCGCGGAGATAAGGGCCTGATGACGTAACCGCCGTCAGAGATAACAGTTGGCAGGGGAGGGGAGGGGAGGGGATAGAGAGGCGTGTGAGTGACATCTCTGACCCTGCGACGCTATGCAAAGCGCTACTCGCTCGCTCTTTGACGATGAGAAAACTAGACGTTCGCGCTTCCGCTTTTCATATCCCGTAAATACAGCTGTTACGTTGGCAATAAGTGAGAGTTACGTGTCACTCAGATGGAAAGGCCGTTGCCAACTTAACAGCCCTTTCTTTCTTCCGCTCTTATGTAAATGCGAGACGGGCAACGGTCACACACAAACAAGCGAATATTTCCTTGTTCCGTCTTCAGCTTAATTAATCTTTAGACTATCTTGCGCAAGCCTTTTCATTTTCTCTATAACTAGCTCATGCCCACATACTCACTATTCCATCCTTGCCTCCCTCTTCTGTTCACTTCCCTCTGATGATAATTTTACCAAGACCTTCATGTTTGAAAACCCTGGCCTATTAATCTATCCCTTCAAAATCCTCCATATTTTGTTCCCTCTTCCCCCCTATTCTGCTTAGAACTTCCTCGTTACTTACTTAAGAAACCACTCCATAGTCCTCTTAAGTTTATGGACATCATCGGGCTGTGAAACGACAAAAACAGGAACAACATTGATGCTCAATCTACAATCCTATATAGCTACAAAATCAAGAATATATATATGTTAATGCGCCTTTCATGGCCAAAATTGGCAACTTACTAATTACCAGATAAATATCTAAACAGGAATAATAAAACTGTTCCTCTTATACACATTAATGCGTATATATATAATATATATATAGCTATATATTAATATCCAGTCATAATATTCATAAAGGATAGATATTGTTGGTCATAAAATTCTCAAAAATATAACCGAAAGACACAACAGTAATATATAACTGCAGAGAATACATCCTGGAATCTCCTTAGAATAATTGGTAGGAAATTATGGTGTGTAAACAAGCAGAATTTTGTTTTTAAAAAAAATAATGGCCAAAAATCACTGTTATTAGAACGGAAAACAAACAAAAAAAAATTGTAAGAAATCACTAATTTTGAAGATATACGGACTTTCTCAAATTATCGTAAATTGACCATTTGGAGGCCGAGTGTGTGACGTCATAGTGCTGCCAACCTCAGCATTTACCCCCCCATCCCCACCGACGCGTTGCCAACTGTAGCATTTCCACACTAATACGGAAAAAAATACACGTAAACGAGTAACTGACAACTTTACTCCGAAAATTTGTGAATTCGACGACATCGGCCCTCAGTTTTCAGGGTAAGGCCAGCCAACATCGGGGCTCTCTAAATTTCAGACAAGACTATGTCCCGCCTCCCCATCTTCACTTTTCACGGGTAGCCTGAAGCGCCATAAACGATGACGTCACACATTATAATTTTCTATCTCCGTAATTATCAGCTGTCGTGAGAAAATTTATTTGGCAAATACTCTTTAAAAGTGATAATAGACAACTTTAACCGGGGTTTTCATTTTCACCGTAGCCGTTTACATACAATGGATATTAGCCTAGACTTGCCTCATAAGTATAAGTATAAAATCATATTCCAGAGATCCTCCTATAGAGAAGCAAGCACAAGCTTCAAGGATGATGTTGTGGAACACGAGTCAGAGATTTTACACACATAGTTAGGTTGCTTTATTAATATTAGAATATACTGTAACTATTCATTAATTTTTAACTTATAATAAGATTTTCTTAAGTTCTATACAGAAGACATACAATTTGTACCTTATATATATATATATATATATATATAATTGATAAATATTTTTACATCCTATACTAAAAAATTAGTGTTCTAATAATGTTCTTTCATAATTATAAATATCTACCCCTATGATGATACATTCAGCTTCATAAATTCTTCAACAGAGTAGAAGGAGTGGCCTTAGTAAGAACTTAGTTAGTTAGTTCATATTTGAACTTGTTTGGATTTATTTTTAATTGTTTAATGGAGGTGGGAAGTTTATTAAATATGCTAATAGATGGCATTGTAATGTACACCCTTTTGTATTACGGTTAGAGACTTCCCTTCCTTCCTTCCTTCCTTCCTTGTGTAAATTGTTTTTACTTCTGGTATCAAAGTCATGTAATATATCTGAGTTTAGTGTGAAGAGGTTACATGAGTGAGTGATTGAATATGAGTGTCAGTATTCCAGTTTTCTTGAAAAGTCCCCTACAAGATGTTTTTGGTGAGACCTGATGACATCATAATAATATTCTAACAGCCTTTTTTTTGAAGTGTAAATATTTTATCTTTCCCCCTCCTGATGCATTGCCCCCCAGAATATTATTATACCACCATATGTCGTCATTATAGACTGTGGAAATATGCATAATAAACTAATTTTCTTATTATGTTAGGATCACTACAACTTGACATAATCCTCTAAGAGCAAAGGTTGTTGCCGCCGCCGCTGAGCCTAATTTTCGTAGGAGAATATTAATATGATGATCCTCCTTCCAGTTTAATTTATTGTCCATGGATGATGATATACCTAAAAATTTTGTACATTCAACTTCAGTGTTATTTCACAATTGTTTGTTGCTACTTTTTTTATTGAGTTCATTCCTTATTTTGTCTCGTAATTAGGATGTATGTAAGTAAATACCGTCAAGCAAGGAGTCTGCTTTTATAAACACTTTACTTTCTTTACTTTATTTGGCAGTTTGTTGTGTTTCCTATGTAAGGAGTGGACGTTGTTTGGTTTTACAATTGCTATTGACGTTTCTCCTACGCCAATAAATTCTCGCAGTTAAAGTCATTTCATTATACGGCCAATATATTTCAGTTTCCAACCAATTTTTTGCATCCTATTCCATGCACCACATGGATTTTTTTTTTCTTTTAGGATCTCAACTGTATCTTTCGTGGCATTGATGTGTGGGTATTCAATTTATTAACAGGTTTATATTTTGACTTAATTTCATTAAAAACCGTGTGTTTGGAAAATATTATCCATTTTTTTCGGTCAAAACGTTGATTATTGAAATTTACAGCGTGTCTTGCTATGGTTATTAAATTGTACAAGTGATGTGATAAGGCGGCGGCTTGCAAAATAAGTAAGGCGACTGCGGTTGCACTTTAGTGAGCCCGAGGTAACGGTTTCTGCAAAGTGAAGGGCCACGGACGTCCTTGAAGCTTTCTCTTTTCTGTTCCCTGGCCTGCGAGATCACTGCTATATTTATATATATAACTAACTAAACACCCACTTCTCGCTTCATTCCCTGGAACCCAAGAAGTGGTTGTTTCATCTTTACTCCATTCTGCGTTGCGAGTCAAAAGAAGAAGAAGAAAAAAAAACAGTAAATCCAAAGATATCGCGCATCGAATCGGTCCGTCTTTTCCAGAGATGAGATGCGAGTCTGTTTCGCTGTGATGTTGTTTCTCTCTGGCCGCTGGGCGAGAAAAACCCCAGCGCCATTTTGTGTAGTTTCCTTCCCCCCCAAGGGTTCCACTTTCATCCAATTCAACTCTTATTTCTTACTACCGTCACAATGTCTGACAGCAAGAGGAGAGACGGACATTGCCGTGAGTGAAGTTCCCTGTCACTGGCCGGACTATTTTCCTCTCTTATCAGCCTATCTACTACACCTGTTGCACGTTTCTCCTCGCTTCCTCAACTGATTAATAACATTCTCCAAGTAAAGAGAGACGTTGCTGCTGTTGTAGTAGTAGAGTTCAGCGTATACCATCCTTGGCCTCCCTCTTCACTTCACTTCTCTCTAATGATAACTTGGCCTATTACTCCTCTCAGAAATTCCTGGTTAGTTAACCCTATCCACCCATCTGGTTTTCAGAATTGAGAGAGAGAGAGACTTGGAGTCTCGGTGCATTTCTTGCGGACATTCCGACATTTCTTCTTCCATTTTTTTATAAATATATATAAAAAAAGTCTGTATAATGTTTGTTAGTGTAAATCTGTTAAACGGCGGCCTGATACAGTAAATTCTCTTATTTTATCCCAGTTCTGGCAGCAAAATTCATTAAAGAGAAATTATTAATGTGTTCCAGAGTTACTGTTTTAAGTGGCTTGTTGAGTAAAATGTCCGACTGTTAGCAATAACGGCTAAAAACCTTTTTACAATGGACGGCAGTTTATTAATTAATATTCTGTGATTTTCGCATCACATGTAAAATAAGATGGTGCTTTTATACAGGGTTATTTAATACAGAGTGCTTATACACAGTTATTTAATGCAGGGTTATTTAATGCAGGGTTATTTAATGCAGGGTTATTTAATGCAGGGTTATTTAATACAGTGTTATTTAATGCAGGGTTATTTAACGCAGAGTGCTTATACACAGGGTTATTTAATACAGTGTTATTTAATGCAGGGTTATTTAATACAGTGTTATTTAATGCAGGGTTATTTAATGCAGGGTTATTTAATGCAGAGTTATTTAATGCAGAGTTATTTAATGCAGGGTTATTTAATGCAGGGTTATTTAATGCAGGGTTATTTAATGCAGGGTTATTTAATGCAGGGTTATTTAATGCAGGGTTATTTAATGCAGGGTTATTTAATGCAGGGTTATTTAATGCAGGGTTATTTAATGCAGGGTTATTTAATGCAGGGTTATTTAATGCAGGTTATTTAATGCACTGTTATTTAATGCAGGGTTATTTAATACAGTGTTATTTAATGCAGGGTTATTTAATGCAGTGTTATTTAATGCAGGGTTATTTAATGCAGTGTTATTTAATACAGGGTTATTTAATGCAGTGTTATTAAATGCAGGGTTATTTAATACAGGGTTATTTAACACAGTGTTATTTAATGCAGTGTTATTAAATGCAGGATTATTTAATACAGGGTTATTTAACACAGTGTTATTTAATACAGGGTTATTTAACAAAGGGTTATTTAACACGGGGTTATTTAACACAAGGTTATTTAACACATGATTATTTATTACACGGTTATTTAATGCAGGGTTATTTATTACAGGGTTATTTATTACAGAGTTCCTTTTTACTGGGTGAATTTTTATAGTCAAACCATGAATAATACAGCAAACTTTACTGATATTGTAGCATTTCTTTAAGTTTGATTTGAAATTAAGGGCCCTGGCGCTCGAGTTGAACAGTAATGTGCGACTGATGGTGCAGAGCGGGATTTTTTTTCAATCCACGACATGCGTCATCGGTGTGCAGAGACAATTTTCTCTTTAATCTCCAGCCATTCTCCTCCTCGCTTGAAGAAAATAGAAAATTTCCTCATCGCTGCAAAGAGCAAATTTTTGCAGAGTTATGGCGGAATGTAGAAAAGCACGCTCAGCGGCAGGCGCAACAGCTTCCTGTGCGTGATTGCAAGTCAAGCTTTGAGAAACGTTGTACAGTCGTTCACTTTGTACACGCACACACCTTTGAATCGGTAAAATGCTGCGCAAATTAACAAGAAAAATTTTTGCCAAGTCTTTTCAACTGTGAATTATGTAATCCTGCACAAATAGTTATTAATGATTTTTTTTATTTTACGTCTGTTTGCAATTGATGAAGCATTTCACGACCTTTCCTTACGGAGACTTTATTTAATTTATTTGTTAAGTAACAACGTTTCGGTTCACATCCCTCTAACCTTCTTCAGGTTTCACTACCAAATCATTGTAATAACGTAGCACCAGAAACGTTGTTATTACAAGCTCCTTTTTTTAAAATTCTTTTATATTCAGTGAAATTTATCAACCACGTTGCGTGATTATTCTGCAAAGAGTTTAAAGCAATTCGGAAGAAACTCCCGAAGAGGGTAGGAAACGTTGCTACTTTCTAGATTAATTAATTGCTGTATCTGAGTGGTTATAAATTGCCCCTTTGCTTAACTATTAATATTATACAGAATGAATATATGGGGAATTGATAAAGCAATGTGAGTGACAAAATGGCCGACAGGACTCGGATGAGTTAGTTAGTTAGTTAGTCTTGATCAACAGGAAGTTCCTTATTAACACACACTAAGGGGTTTCTTTCTTCTTGCCTGTGTAGCTCGAATATCCACGATTCTGCACCACGGAGGCTGCTGCGGCGGCCATGTCATTGCGTGACGTCATCGTCAACCATAATTATTATTCCACGGGATATTACATACTAGCTGAGGACCCGGCGTTGCCCCGGGTAGTTATTCCGGTGCATTATTTAATTCTTGGCCAACACATGATCAACGAAAACCTCAAAAAAATATACTTCCCAGTATCTGGAGAGAATCAAAAATACCCCCCGGTACAATAACAGCAGGAATTAAACTCAGCGGCTCACATTACACCGGATTAGAAAGCAATCTCGACTGTTTTCCACATTTCGAAAGCTCCTATTTCATTTTTTTTCCTTGTGTCCGCCTCCTACAGTCCTCGTTTTCGCGCCAATATGACGTCACACTGCATACCAACACTTATATAAGACCTTAAGTAAATTCCTCTTCCTTTCCTGTTCCTTTCCTACTCCACTAGCACAAAATATCCCTTCCCTATCTAACAGCCTTTGTTTTCCCCTCTGTTATTAATAATCCTCGTATTGAACTGTTTCTCCAAGGACCACGTTCATGCCATTTATTACGGATTCCGCGTTTCCTTCTGACTCTCCCCCTAATACCACATTACCATCAGCAAACATCAGGGTATTTATTTCTTTTCCTTGCAGTATGATTCCTTTATTCTGTTCGCAGCCATTTATTTTTCCCTTCCCAAGTAGCAGAATTCTTTAACTTCCTTGAAAATATCTTTTCCCAACAATCTAACAGCCTTTGTCATTCCACTGTTTCCCTACACTACACTCCATCACCTTGGGGGTTTTTACTCTATTAATCCTGATGTTTTACCCTTCCTCCGTGCCTTTTACTATGGTTTCCAAGTCTTTTTCTGACTCCCAAGTAGCAGAATTCTTTAACTTCCTTGAAAATATCTTTTCCCAACAATCTAACAGCCTTTGCCATTCCACTGTTTCCCTATACTACACTCCATCACCTTGGAGGGTTTTCCACTCTATTAATCGTCATGTTGTACTCCTCTTCCTCCATGCGTGCCTTTTATTATGGTTTCGCGAGTCTTCTTCTGACTCCCCCTAATACCAGAAAGTCAAGGGCAAACCTCCAGGTTTTTTTTTATTTCTTTCTCCTCCTTGCAGTAATTATTCCCTTTCCACATTTATTTTTACTGCAGTATAATTTACTGAAGTCGCTCCTAAGAATAACTAACATCCAGTAACACTTTTTTGTTGTGAAGCATGGAAAAGGGGGGGCAATACAGCCGTGATAGCATAATGTCAAGTGTCGAGCTTTAAAGGTGGTTCAATAGCATCCCTTTCTTGAATTGGTGACATTTCAGTAAAGTAACACAATTATAAATAAAAGTGTATAAAAAAAGGTGTTTTCATGTCTTCTGTAAATTAATTGAGGAAGGAAACAACGTATAGCATGTTAATGTTCTGTTATTTGTGTTGCCATTTCTTCTTTTTCCTTGTCGTCTACTTATCCACGGGCTTATCAGGTAGCCTTGAAGGTGACGTGTGCCTCACTATGTAAGTCTCCCCTCCCCCCCTTACTTAACTCACTCCTCGCTCCTCGTTGTCCTTACCTTCCCTGGGACAGTCCTGCCTCATTGTCCTTACCTTCCCTCCTCCTCGTGTCGTGGTCTGCGAACATGTTTCAAGTTAAACTATGGGTTACAATTACTCTCCAGAAATAGGAAGGAGTGACTTGTTTAGAGTGGTTTGTCAGTCCTCGAGGGTCGAGCAAACAGGAAACGTCGAGTAGGAAATAGAATAACCAACAAACGTCCTCAAATACGTAACTAGATTAGACGAGACGTGTTATGAAGCTGACCTTCAACAGTTTTTTCCAGTCGACGAGAAACTCCTGTACAGAGCGACATTTAGTAGAACAGTCTTATCAGGAAGCGTGTTGGGTGGGGGCCGGATGTGATCCTCCGCGGGGGTAAGGTAAGGAAAGGAGGCTGCGTGTAGGCCGCGGGGAAATGTGGGGCAAATGCGAAAGCTGCTGGCAAAGGATGAGGAAGGACTCGCTCCTGCCTGCCTGTCTGCCACGCCCTCCCATCATGCTGCTGCTGCTCCACACACACACACACTAGAGTTTAAACTGCCAGCCTTGCGGCCCACTCAGCACGGGATCTTCCCCTCTGGAAGGGAGATTCACCCCCCTCCCTCCCTTCCTCCTCCATTGCCTTCTTCTCCCTTTCTGTGCTACGGGCCAGTGAGCAGGTCCCTGCTTCGGTATATATATATATATATATATATATATATATATATAGTCCCTAACTACTCACTAGAGGGGAGGGGGAATTAATCGCAGACGCTTGCTGCCAACTCCTGGTTACTAACATTGCCGTTCGACGCCTGCATGTGGAATCCAGCTTCCGAGGGCAAAACGGCGCGGAGTCTGCAGGCGTGCGGTTTTACGGTGAAGCAGAGCTGTCGGACATTTATTTTATTGGTTTTTCTTTACATAGCCAATTATTTGGACTCTGTGTAACCTGTTTTCTCAATTAAGGACTTAAATTCTATAGTACAAAAAAAAACTGTTGTTTAAACGTATGTTGGTGTTGTGGGTTTCAGTACCAAGACTGGTCTGGCGCAACACCTCAATGCTAATCTATCTTTCGCAAGCCTTTTCATATCCTAGCACGAGAAGGGGCGGCAAAAATATGCAACGTAATCAAAAATATTTGTTAAATAAATCAATAATCTGACATTACAATCATTAATAGATGAAAAAAACAATATTGATATGAGTTTAAATAAGGTCATCACCCTCATGAAAAAAACAACAGACAAAATGAATTAGTGAAACTTAACAAACTATAATTTTTAAAAAATTTACACGTTTCGGCCCCGATCTGGAAACACTCTTCAGGTTTAACTAAATAACAATACACAAACATTATAACATTCCAAAGATATTACAGTAGAGCCACAGAATACAGTAATTAAAGAACCAAAAAGACAATTTTTATAAAAAAAGAAAAAGAAAAACACAAAGGTAGTAAATATACTTTTGATGAATTAAGATGTTATATAAACGGACACGGATTTTCTCAGTAGTATATATAATATCTTAATTTATTAAATATAGTCTATCAAATGTATATTTTTATTATCTTTGCTTTTTTACAAAAAAATATTTTTTTCTTTTTGTTCTTTACTTACTGTGTTTCTCTGGCTCTACTGTATAATCTTTGGAATGTTATAACTTTAGTGCATTGTTATCGAGTTCAATCTGAACGTGTAGTTCCTCTTAAATTATAGTTTGATATATTTTTTCACAATCTTTTTTTTGGTCTTTAGTTTTTGGCCTTATTTTAAACTTATAATAAACTTACATAGGTTAATAACTATTAAATTATGAATATTGTTTGCTGAAAAATTAGTCGGATTTTTTTTTCCTTTTTTTACATTGATAATTATAATTATAAAAAAATACCGTTATTTGAGAGTGGTTTATATTTTAACAAGAAAAGTGGAATACCGTTCAGTACCGTGTAGTTTTTTTTTTGAAATTATAGTTTGTTAAGTTTCACCAATTCATTTTGTCTGTTGTTTTTAATTTTGGGGGGGAGGGGGGTTAACGGGCTACATGAGGGTGATGGCCTTATTTAAACTTATAACAAACTTAACGCTAATAATTATTAAATTATGGAATATTGTTTGCTGACAAATTGCTCGGATTTTTTTTCCTCTTTTTTACATAATTATAATTATAAAAAAACAAACGTTATTTGAGAGTGGTTTATATTTTAACAAGAAAAGTGGAATACCGTTCATTTTGTGTTGGGGTATTATTAGTTTTCTTTTTTTATGGAAAGTCACAGTTGAAGGTTAAGTCATTGATTGAAGGGGGGGGGGGCGTCAGTCAGTACTGCCAACATTGTGTCCTTTATTTGAAGGATGTAGTTTGGTGTTGTAAATATGAGTTAACTTGGACCCAAAAATTTATTTTTTTAAAAAAAAAGAAAAAAGACAACCAATAAGTCAGCATTATAAATTTATCACCATTTTTTTTCGAAAACGACGTTTCGTCTCCCCCTTTTTTGAGACTTCCTCAGACGCATTGTTAAAATTTAGCTGCCGAAAGCACTCGTTGTGTTACTGTGTAATTTGGGCCGTAACCTGTCAGGGGGCTGGAGAATATTTTTTTTTGGGAGGGGGATAACAGGCTACATGAGGGTGAAACAGGCAAATCACCCCTTTAATAGCACAGGAAGGGAATTAGAAAGTGGGTGGGTGGTGCGGAAGATAAGCCAAGGGCCCCCCGGGCTATGGTTTAAAGATTCTACCCTGGCGGTGTTTCACCTAAAGAGATGATGCAGGGGGAAAAAAACCTAGAAAACCTGCATCAGGTAGGTCAGGGGCGCATTCATTTCCGGCCGAGGGAGTCGACGAGTAAAACATGATGAACTGCTAAATTTCTAAGCTTTGAACCATGGTTTATATATATATATATAGACGTAGGACCTCCCCATATTTCTTTTCTTGTATTACTGTGTTTGTAGTACGCCTGAGGAAGTCCTCAGCGAGGAGACGAAACGTCGCTTTTGAATCAATGAATGAATGAATGGTGATAGATTTATTTGGCCGTCTTGTTGTTATTTATTGTAAAGCCAGGGAAACTAATGTCGTACGTACCTCGGTTCCTACGTGTTTGGTAACTCTGACGAAGCTCGTTGGAACCGCCAAAGAAGAAGAGCAACGGCGACGGCAACAAGAAGAAGAAGAAGTACAATGGAAGTAGGCCTGGCAACTTTCTTGTTGCTGTCTTCTCCTTTTTCACCGAGTGAGCACGACTCCGTCCGTTAAAGGATCAAGGTCAAAGCGAGCCTCGTCCAAGGTCTGCTGGACGTTGACAACCAACCAACCGACCAACCGTTGTTCGTTCAGTGACGACGACGACGACGACATGGCGACATGGCAACATGGGGCGTCGTCACGACGGAGGTTTGGCAACAACCTTTCACCCCTGCAATTTGCCAAAGTTTCACTCTTGAACCTGTCCATGTGTGTGAGAGAGAAAGAGACTGACTGGACTCTGAACTTGTCTCATCATCCATCTCACTACGCGGGGGGAAAAAAAACAACAAGATGGCGCCATCTACTCTTGTAATCTTGCACACACGGTTTTCGAGTTTACATGAATCTGTCCCCTGTTTTTTTTTCTCCACATTTATTTCATTTTCCCCGATTTACTCATTTTAATTTAATGAATTAGAGTCTGGTCAGCGGTGATCAGAATTCAAGCTCGAGAGAAGAAAGGAGAAATCAAAAAAAATAAAAAGGGGGGGAGGGGGGACAACCGAAGTCTAAGCACATTAATTTTTGGCACGATCACTCGACAATATTGATATAAGTTTAAATAAGGCCATCCATCACCCTCATGTAGCCCCCTAAAGAAAAGACAAAATGAATTAGTGAAACTTAACAAACTATAATTTCAAAAAAAATAAAAACTACACGGTACTGAACGGTATTCCACTTTTCTTGTTAAAATATAAACCACTCTCAAATAACTGTTTTTTTTCTTTAATTATCAATGTAAAAAAAAGGGGGGAAAAAATCCGACCAATTTGTCAGCAAACAATATTCCATAATTTAATAATTATTAGCGTTAAGTTTGTTATAAGTTTAAATAAGGCCAAAAACTAAAGACCAAAAAAAAATTTTTTTGTGAAAAAGAAAAAATATATATATATATCAAACTATAATTTAAGAGGAACGTCACGTTTCGGCCCCGATGTGGAAACACTCTTCAGATTGAACTAAATAACAATACACAAAAAAATTATAACATTCCAAAGATATTATAATAGAGCCACAGAATACAGTAATTAAAGAACCCAAAAAAGACAATTTTTATAAAAAAAGAAAAAGAAAACCACAAAGGTAGTAAATATACATTTGATGAATTAAGATGTTATATAAACGGACACGGATTTTCTCTCAGTAGTATATATATAATATCTTAATTTATTGAATGTAATATATCAAATTTATATTTTTATTATCTTTGCCTTTTAAGAAAAAAAATTTTTTTTCTCTCTTTTTGTTCTTTACTTACTGTGTTCTCTGGCTCTACTGTATAATCTTTGGAATGTTATAACTTTAGTGCATTGTTATCGAGTTCAATCTGAAGAGGCTCCGAAACGTGTAGTTCCTCTTAAATTATTAGCTTGATATATATTTTCACAAAAAATGTTTTTTGGTCTTTAGTTTTTGGCCTTATTTTAAACTTAGAATAAACTTACATACGTTAATAAATACAACACTACGCTCATGGTGTTTGTAGATTTAGCAAAAAAAAAGGGTTTTGATAATGTGAAGTGGAACACACACACACACGGACTTAAGGATTTTGAATGAGGACAGGAAGAAAATAACGAGGCTCACACATAACCTCTACACAAGGCACGCGGCTGTAATTAGAATTGACAGGCATGAAAAGAAAAGCAGAAATCAAGAAAAGAGGAGGAGGATGATGATGTCCAGGCTCTTTAAGCGTGGGGACGAAGAAGAAAAATTAAAAAAAAAAGAGGAAAATACGGAAAAGGAATCATACTGCAAGGAGGGAGAAATAGATAGTGGAAATCA
This sequence comes from Eucriotettix oculatus, assembly GCA_034510155.1. Classification (NCBI taxonomy): domain Eukaryota; kingdom Metazoa; phylum Arthropoda; class Insecta; order Orthoptera; family Tetrigidae; genus Eucriotettix; species Eucriotettix oculatus. The sequence continues at coordinate 6,448,049 of CM067379.1, forward strand.
ACTAACACGTTGCCGATTATATTGCAGTATTAGGAAAGTCAGAAGGAGACTTGGAAACCGTAATGGACGTGGTCAATAAGGGGAAACAAAGGCCGTGAAGTATGGGAAACAAAGGCCGTTGGATCGGGAAGGGAAAGTTAAGGAATTCTGGTACCTGGGCAGCGGCGTAATAACTAGAGTAGGACAGGAACAGGCATGAACGGCTAATATAAGTGGGGGGGATATTAGGAAATCATAACTTAAAAAATACTGGTATGCGTGGGACGCGTGGACAAAGGAAAAAAGGAATAGAAGTGGTGCTGTAGGATAATGAGATAGGGTGGAAAAGGGTGACTAACCAGGAAATTGTAAGCAGAATAATATATGGAGGACTTTGAAGGGATAGATAGATTAATTAGACCACGTTATGAGGCGTGGAGTGACCAGAACAGTAATGAGACAAAGGATGGAATACGCTAAGTAGATTAATTAGGGGAGGATGTGGGATGTGCTAATGACGAGGCTTGCGCAGGCTCAGGACTGAACAGCGCAACAACAACCACCACCAGAGTTATAATTAATATCGCCCTTGTTACACGTGTCAGTGTTGTGTGTGACGTCAGCAGCGATGACGATGACGTCAGCCAATATATGAGAGAGAGTCTCTGTGTAACTTGATGCAGCTGCTGCTGCTGCTGCTTAAGTAAGATGTCTGCACAGTGCTGCACACTTTCACACACACACACACAGAGACGACCTCTGCAGACGACTTTCCAAACAACTACGCTGCAACTGCAAACTGCTGGACGGGGAATTTGCGGCGTGGCGGAGGAGTTGTTGTAAAACCCGGAGAAAGTTGGGAACGACGACGACGACGAGGAGATAAGAGGGGGCCTGGAGATGTAAGGAGGTCAGAGAGGAGCGAGAGAGGATAGTCAAAGGAAAACCTCATCTCATACTGAACAACAGGGTCGGTCAGCGTGTTGCCTGGCGCCGACATGTCGAGTCTCTTACCTCTTCTACTTCTTCTTGTGGTATTCAACACTAAGACTGGTCCGATGCAACAACCCGTCTTGCGCAAGCCTTTTAATTAAGGCATAGCTACCACATCATCCCTATTCTCCTCTTCTCTTCGTCACCAAACAACTGTTTTTTACAATCACTGTTACCTGAAAAACAAATAAATAAGATGCTGTTGTTGTGGTGGTGTTGAGTCCTGAGGCTGGTCTGATACAGCAACAACCCTCCGTGCTAACATATCTTGCGCAAGCCTTTTAATTAAGGCATAGCTACCACATTACCACATCATCCCTATTCTTCTCTTCTTCTCTTCGTCACCAAACAACTGTTTTTTACAATCACTGTTAGCTGCAAAACAAATAAATAAGATGCTGTTGTTGTTGTGGTGGTGGTGTTGAGCCCTGAGGCTGGTCTGATACTACAGCAGCAACAACAACCCCAACCGTCCGTGCTAACATATCTTGCGCAAGCCTTTTCATATCAGTATAACATTTTTTTATTATTATTATTGATGATAATAATTTACTTGACCTGTTTTCTAGATTCAATAATAACAGGTCTGTTTAACAATATTTCTTTTTTTCTTTTGTTGGTACAATTTTTTACATAGATATAAATATGTATGAATAATACAACAATAATAAAGTATATGCGTATATATTTAAATTTGTTTTAGCATGTGTAAGATCATCCATCATCTGGTTTTTTTTTGGTTAACAGGCTACATGAGGGTGATCCTGAAACAGGCAACTCCCCTTTAATAGCATAGGAAGGGAATTGAAAAGGGGGGGGATGCGGAAGGTAGAGCAAGGTAGCCCAAGGAAGGGTTAACTAGGACCCCGGGCTATGGTTTAATGATCCTACCCTTACGGTGTTTCACCTTAAGAGATGCTGGGAAAACCCTAGAAAACCTGCATCAGGTAGGTCGGGCAGTAGATACAATTCTCACGCCCCTTCCGCTATTAAATGAACGGAGAACGAGTTTTGCCTGTGGTGGGGACGACGCAGCCATTCCTTCTCCGTGTCACCCACCAGTTTTCAGATGCAAGTTTGGCTGAATCCATCATCTGCTGTTACACTAGTTTTATTATTATATTATTTTCGTGGTGGTTGAGAGACTCAAGAAGGAGAGAATTCTTAATTTCTTTGTCTCCTCCTCATCATCCTTTCCACCATTTATACATTTTGTTTGTTAAACAACTCCGGTTTTCAGTATAACTATCACATCACACATCCCCCAAAATCTATTTAGCGTATTCCATCCTCCCGTCTAATGCTAAGAGCCCCCCCCTCCTTCACGTCTCTTAACGGTGGCCTATAAATCTATCCCTTTCAAAGTCCTCCATAATATTATTGTTTCCTCTCTCTCTCTCTTCCCTCCCCCCCCCTATTCTGTTCACAACTTCTTCCTTTGTGATTTCTTTCTATCCATCCCACCCACTCACCCCATCATTTCATTCTCCTACAGCGCCACATTTCAAAGCCCTTCTATTCTTTCCCTCCCCCCTTTTTCCGTCCACGTTCGGTGTATAGGTTCACTTACAATATTAATACCTTATAGTTCAATTTGTTTTAATGTATCTAATTTAAGTTTATGTGGTTTCCCTTTTTTGTCGGGTTTTTATTCGAGGGACATAATTTTAGAAATGTGTTCTTTTAATATATTAAATATTTTAATTTATTTATTATTTTTTATTTCTACTGGGTTAACGGCTATATATTCGATTCGTTTATTTTATTATTCTTTAATTACTAATTTTAATTTTATTGCATTGCGTGATTGCCGTCCACGTTTCTCGCGCGCACACCCCCCATATATATATATATAACACGCGCCCCACACACGGTCCATACCAACATCGATCGCTCTTCCTTGCCTGTTGCTGCTTTTCCTACTCTAGTAGCAGAATTCCTTCAAGTACCTACTTCAAAATATCGCTTCCCAATCTAACAGCCTTTGTTATTTCCCACCTTGGGTTTTCCCTTTTATTAATCCTCATATTGAACTCTTTCTCCGTTTTTTGGCCATTTTATTATGGTTTACCAAGTCTTCTTCTGCTTTCCCCCCCTAATACTACAATAAGATCATCGGCAGAGCGTAGAGGTTGTTTTTTTTTTTTTGATTTCTCCTCCTTGCAGTATGATTCCTTTTTCCATATTCCGTTTTACCTTTCTTCATCGCCTGTTCTATATATATAAGTTAAACAGCATGGGCTTGCAGCATCCTTGTCTTGCTCCTCTCTTGATTTCTGCTTTCTTTTCTTGATGTTCTACCCTAATTACTGCTGCTGCCTGTCTTCGTTATGATGCATAAGCATCCTTTCTCGCTATTCTATTCCTGTGCTCTTCAATATCCTTAATAGTGTGTTCCAAAGGCTTTTAACAAATGTCATGAACGTAGGCTGGTTTTTTTCTTATAATTATTCGCAAAGTCAGTGTTGACGTTTAGTGTCTTTGTTGTTATGAAATTGGCACTCTTGAGTGGATTATTACCTGCAAAGAGATATATAAACATCATAGAGAGGACGATTACAGCGCTCTGGGTGGCAGCAACTAACAACAGGAGGGGACAATCACAATGTCTACGGTGGTCAAGAACTTTGACCCTATGTACTGTGTTTAAATGACTGAGGTTGAATAATCGTGTATTTTTGTGATTAAAATATATTGTTTTTCATCCGAAATCATGCCAAATGTATGTGTGTTCAGCGTACAATTGTACTAATCGTAGTTCAAAAAACAACTGGAATATCGTATTTTAAGTAAATATCATCATCATATTTTCACTTTTGACAGCACGTGTTTGTAACTTGGATATTTACCAAATTTCTGATCTTGGTGGTGCTCTAGAATATGCAAGCCAGCTCTTGTTCTTTTTATGAAAGTAGTTCTCTGTACTGTAATTAATGAATGTGTGTTTTATATTTCGTTTAACCTTGATCCCTATCAACTTTCAACTATATTTAATGTCAGTCTAGATGCATTTAGATGTTACTTGTACAACGTACAATTGTATAATTGTAAAAAAATTAAAATTTTAGATATTGGGAGTAATCTTTATTATAGACTGATGAGCGAGATGCTTCATCTAATCTCATCTAATAATTCGGCCATTAATAATATCAGAAATGACTGATTTAAAACAAAAATTATAAATTAACTATTATAAAGTTTCCTGTCAATGTTTACATGTTGTATTTAGCATTGAGATGATGTTAATGAGCCCCTTTATCCGTGTTAACTTTAATTTCGGCACTTTCCTTGTGTGACAACAGAAATAATTTACAATTTTTAAGTGATGTGTTATATATATATTATATGTAATGAAACACTTTCTAGCTGGTTTCCGCTCATTTGTAACTTTAATACATATGTATATATATATAGTTTTTAAATATTGATTTACGAGATACGCTTCCTGCACGTATTCCTAAGTCCACCTCAATTCAATGCCATGCAGCAGACGACAGGACCTTACCATTCAAAAAATGGCGCCTGAGCCTTCAATTTGCTTCAAATATGGCGGCGCCTTGTGTCCAGCCAGTCTATGTTGTTTATATATGTCTTTGATTACCTGCGAGAGGCGCTCCATTGTGTGCGTCAGTTGGGTTTGTGGACCCTGTGCCCTACGATCATCTGGAGTGTGGCCAAATGCTCCAGGACAACTCTTTGCAAATATATTCAGCGTGCCTTTATAGTTAAATATAATATTAATAGTGAAGTACAGTGCACTTTAATTTCATCCTATTATAAAGGCAACCAAAACCAGTCAGTATTGCTTCTCTTGTCCCTTGCATTCTCCCTAACACCCACGTTGATCTTCACCTAACTCGTGTTGTATTTGACGTTCCATCCTCCTGTATACTTATATTGGTATTGTTCCCGCGTGAGATCCCTGTATGTATGTATGTATGAGCCGCAGTGATCAATGTGTTGGGTTGTTCCTCACTTTCCCCCGCGGGTGAAAGCCGGTCATGCGGGTCTCTCAGCCAGGAAAGCAGCGCCACGAATTACGGCGACGGCGGATGACTTCAGCCAGTTGTGCCATAAAGAAATAAATACAACGGCGACGCCGGCGGTTTTCTTCTTTTTTGGGGGGGGGGCGGAGGGGGGTTAACAGGAGGGTGATCCTGAAACAGGCAACTCCCCTTTAATAGCATAGGAAGGGAATTGAAAAGGGGGGGATGCGGAAGGTAGAGCAAGGTAGCCAAGCAAGGGTTAACTAGTGAGGCCCCCGGGCTATGGTTTAAGGATCCTACCCTAGGGGTGTTTCACCTAAAGAGATGATGCAGGGAGGGAAAACCCTAGAAAACCTGCATCAGGTAGGTCGGGGGCATTGCTGGCTACTATTCTCACGCCCTTCCCTATGAATGACGGGAGACGAGTCTGCTGTGGTGGGGTCGCAGCATTCCCTTCTCCTCCGTGTCTCCACCAGTTTCAGGAGGCAGTTGGCCCCCGACTGATCCAATGGGATCAGCGGACAACTCTTGCCATATGCCCAAGGTCTTTGACCCCGGTACATATACCTCCTAAAATAGGTGAAGGTGTCTCGGCATGTGAGAACTTTGATAAAAAGTACCCAGAGAGAGAGAGTGCAGGAGGCATCCCCGACATGATCAGGTGATGAAGCCCCGCAGTCACTCTGAGGCTGAAGCGTCTGCGAGAAAACTAACTCCCGCAGCGCTGTTCCTCAAGGGGTTGACTAGTGAGGCCCCCGTGGCTATAGTTTAAGGATCCTACCCTGTGTGGTGTTGCACCTGAAGGTGATGCACGGAAAACCCTGGAAGACCTGCACCAGGTAGGTCAGGGCTGTTGCGTCACTTTTCTCACTCTCATCCCTAGGAATGACGCGTTACGAGTTTTCTGCGGGCTTCGCAGCATTCCCTTCTCCGTGTCTCCACCACTTTTAGGAGGCCGATCCAATGGGATCAGCGGACAACTCTTACCGTATTCCCAAGGTGCATACACCTCTTAAAATTTGGTGAAGGTGAGAGCTTTATGAGTGCGAGGCATTCCCGACGTAGGTAAGCCCCGCAGTGAGTCCCTTGTCGTGTTTGGAGAAGAACAACTGCGAGATGAGGAACCATGGTTGTATTCCATCACAACTCTGTCAAATATCAGCCGGATATTAGGTGATCTCTGTGGTCTGCAGAGGAAGAAAGGAAAAGCTTATGGCTTTCTACAGCCCGAGGTCGGCCTTGATACTAGGAGAGAGGGAGGGAGGGAGAGAGAGAGAGAGAGAGAGAGAGAGAGAGAGAGAGAGAGAGAGAGACTGAGTTCCTTTGCAGCGGAAATGGAGTAGCAGTAAATGCAAAGTGGAAGGGAAAAAATCAGTGGCCGGAGGAGTTTTAGAAAGGCCATGGGAAACTACGGGTCAGGTTTCCTCTCCTTAGTTATTACGCGCACCTGTTTACAGCTCACTTCAATAATAAAAACTGTTATTTTTTTTACAGACTCCTTAGGAAAGTATAAAGTGTGTGTTTGATCTCGCCTTTTAATGCTTCATGTTTTCGTGAATTTCTGTCTGCTTCCGCCTCCTTTTTGTGCGAGTGACGGAGACTCGGAAAAATTATTTTTATTCCCCTAATTAAATGGACGAGTCGGTAGTAAAATTATTTATTACAAATATCAACGAGTAATTGAGTTTACCAGAGAGAGAGAGGGGGGAGGGAGGGGGAGGGAAGGGAGAGGTGGTTTCGGTGGGTAAAAATCCCACACACCGTGTAAATCGGGTTTCACGGGGTCTTTGGAAGATTTTCCCCTACCCTCGATTAAAAAAAATATAGACAGAGAGACAGATATAGAGAGACAGATAGAGAGAGACAGATAGAGAGAGACAGATAGAGAGAGACAGATAGAGAGAGACAGACAGATAGAGAGAGAGACAGATAGAGAGAGACAGATATAGACAGAGACAGACAGATATAGAGAAACAGAAATACAGACAGATATAGAGAGACAGATATAGAGAGACAGATAGAGAGAGACAGATATAGAGAGACAGATATAGAGAGACAGATATAGAGAGACAGATAGAGAGAGACAGATATAGAGAGACAGATATAGAGAGAGAGACAGATATAGAGAGAGAGACAGATAGAGAGAGAGACAGATAGAGAGAGAGACAGATAGAGAGAGAGACAGATAGAGAGAGAGACAGATAGAGAGAGAGAAAGAGAGAGACAGATATAGAGAGAGACAGACAGATATAGAGAGAGACAGATAGAGAGAGACAGATAGAGAGAGAGACAGATAGAGAGAGATAAAGAGAGAGACAGAGAGATAGAGAGAGACATATAGAGAGACAGATAGAGACAGAGACAGATAGAGAGAGAGACAGACAGATATAGAGAAACAGAAATACAGACAGACAGACATACAGATAGAGAGAGAGAAATAGAGAGAGAAGGGAGATATATATATATATATATAGAGAGAGAGAGAGAGAGAGAGAGAGAGAGTACCCCTGGAGTTTACCTAATTACACCCCTTTGGTCTAGAAAGATTTTATGTTTGTGTTTCCCCGACAACAATAATTGGTAGAGACTGTACAACAGTTCAGCCATGGATGATGATGATGATGTCCTCTGCATTCAAGTTGTTTATCTTTCCCATCATAGTCAACCTCAGTCCTTTGTAAAGTTAGTTTAATTGCTACAGTACTGCTACTTACTTGTACCACTTGTCTGGGTTGGCAAGTGAATCAAGAGCTAAAATAGAACCCTGAGGAACTCCGACCATTACACAGTTACAGCTCAATGTTGAACCATTTCAGTCCTCTGCTTCGTGCTCGACAAAGACGAACCAAACCAATCTGAATTCCCCCTGAGGCTCTCTTGTCATCCCCTGATCCCGACCCCATGACGTCACGTCTAGCGCCGGAAGTGCGTAATTGAGAGATCGATCGTGGAGGTGGAGCGCCGCCGGAAATTAACAAGATCGCAATTAGAAACAACTTCCTGGCTCACTTGACGATCGTGAGAAAAGGAGACGGCTCAATAAAACTCCACTCCAGCTTCATTGAACTGGACCGCATTTCACGTGCACATTTGGATATTTAATTGAAATTTAACTGCGACTATAGCAGTCGGTGTTTAGGTTGGCTCCCCTGACACGCGTGGCTGCACCACAGGTTTAACTCTTTGGATAAATAGTGGCCAAACGTTGGGCGCCAACAGTTGGGTTGGTGACCGCTCCCAGAGTGAACCTTGGCCAACTGCGTCACTAACCTCCCTCTCCCTCCCCCCGCTGACCCTCCACGTGACTCACGATTGTTGTTGTTTGTCTTTTTCCAGAGGGCAGAGTCGAAGTTTCTCGTGAGAAGAAGTACCTGAGTTCTTTGGCAGCGGGCAAAGTCTTCGGAGAACTTGCAATCCTCTACAACTGCAAGAGGACCGCCACCATCAAAGGTAAGCCACTGTGGTCCGCCATTCCTGCGTAATTCTTTATCATTATTATTATTATATAAAACTTTAGACCTAAGCTAGACCAAGTCGGGACCACGAATGAACGCGATTGTTTATTTAATTACAGTCACCTTTATCGGCCAGAAACTGAAACGTTAAGGGGGTTAGGAAAGCCTGATTGGGTGATGAAGGGAAGCTTGAAGGCCAGATTGAGGGGCAGAAATGAGGGGGGAAGGAGGGAAGGGAAGGGAAGGGAAGGGAGGGGAAAGCGCCACCCGGGTAAGGACGGGAACGTGACCTGGCTTTGGGACCTTCTGTCAACGGTGAAACAATGGGAAGAGGTTTTGCCCCTAGAGGCAGGAAACTCTAATAATACGGCCACACGAATTTCAATAAGGGGGCAAATTTTATTGAACCTCAGCAGAGAGACAGAGAAAGCCAGAAAGACAAAGAAGAAGAAGAAAACAGCGTTCCAAATTCCGAAGGACACCCACTGGAAGAGAGAAAAAACAACAAGCTCGACTAGGGAGGACGCGCGTAGAAAATCACACAGCTATGGTGACGAGAATTTATTACGACAGGTGGCGACTTGCAGACGAAAACCAGCGGGTTCTTGGATCAGTCAGCAACAATCAGCAACAGTCAGAATTTTTTGGCAGCAGGCAATCCAAAAAAAAAATTAGAGGACGCTAAAGGGACTTGGAACATTAGTCCGGCCAAAAACATCACGAAGAAGACGTAAAAATCCATCCGTAGGCTAGAGGCATCCCCTGGATGACGAGAAGATCACCTCCCACCAGGCTTGGGGGGGAAAATCTTCCTCAACTAATGGCCTTAGTCGCCTCTGGTCGCGTCTATTTAAACTGTTCTGGTTTTCCCCACCCACTCACCCATATACATATATATTTGTAATTATACCCATTGAGTATCAGCTTTCCCCTGCTCATGTTCCTGACTGAGGGTCAAATTGACTTCAAATGCAATAAAATATTCCTGTCGTTAAATTTATGTCTATTATTATTATCATTATTTCGGCCCTTCCCTAATTCAAAATTCATAGTTTTTCTCCCTTGCAATCGTCATAATTGGTCGAGGAGACTGTTGGAGGGGTCGATACGTTGCTGACCTGACCACCACGTGTGTGTCACTCCACGCGTCATGCAAGGTGACAGTCCGCAGTCGACCCGGTAGGCCCAGGCCGCCCCCTCAATAGGGCTGCAGAGCCACGGGGAAAGAAAGAAAAAGAAAGAAACAACAACATAATTTAAGTTAATTTGTACGAGTGTGAATGTTGTCCTCAGCTGCCACCGACTGCAAGCTGTGGGCCATCAAGAGACAATGCTTCCAGACCATCATGATGCGCACGGGCCTCATCAGGCAGGCAGAGTACACGGACTTCCTCAAGAGGTCAGTCTAACTTACCTATACGTCTCTTCTCCTCTCTTCTCTCTCTCACCGTCCTCATTGGTCTTGGTTACAGTGTGCCGATATTCAAGAACCTTCCCGAGGACACGCTCACCAAGATCTCCGACGTCCTGGAAGAGGTAAGTCCTCCCTCCTCTTTCCTTCCACGTTGTCCTCCTCAACCTCTTCTGACGTTCTCTTTTGTTTGTCTGTTCTCTGAAGACCTTCTACAACGAAGGGGATTACATAGTGAGGCAAGGGGCGCGAGGAGACACGTTCTTCATCATCAGCAAGGGCCAGGTACGTCAAGGTTCCCGACTGCTGCATCATCATCATCATCCAGCAGCAGCAGCAACAAGGTCACACTGAACCGTCCATGTGTGTTGTTGTTGCAGGTCAAAGTCACCATCAAGCAACCCAACACGGCGGACGAGAAGTACATCAGGACGCTCAAGAAGGGCGACTTCTTCGGAGAGAAGGCGCTGCAGGGGTGAGTGAGTCATTCATGACAAGGATACCAACCAAACCTCCCCAAAATACTGTGAAATCCTCGTCCCAGATTGATTTTCCTGCTCCTTGCTTGACGTGTTGCGCTCACTCCTCAATCACCTTGTGTATTCCTTGACGTGACAGACCCTGATCCTAATCTAACCACCAGCACTCGGCCATTTACTTCTTCGTTCCATCTGAAGGCAGCGTCGATGACTCTGGAAAGAGAGAAACACACACGGGGCCACCAAGAATTTTAATAATATTCCCGCCATTTTCTCTGTTGTGTTCCTCAACTTCATCCACTGTGCTGCTCCTTGATGCGGCGCCTTCCTTTGACGTGTTGCGCTTCACTCCTCAATCACCATGATTTCCCTGTATCTCTTCTTTTGCTGAAGGGAAGGATCCTTAAACCATATACCGTGGGTCACCCTCCACATCCCGCTGCTTCAATGCAGTTGTCTGTTTCAGGATCACGCTCTTGTAGCTTCCAACCCACTTCTCCTTCTCCTCCTCCTTTCCCCCTCCCAAAAAATCCCAAATAAATAGCTATTCCATTTGTTCGTCAGAAATCTCTAATTCTGTTGATGACGACGTTAAATAAATTAGGTGGGGAAAAAATCACACACACACCAATTTGATGTCAGATTCTACGTTTCAATCGCTGCAGCTAACACTTCCAGAGATAATAATAATACTCTACCATGAAGATTTTGACAACCATCGACCCTCCTCTACTTCAACTTTTCGTCCCTTCCACAAAGAATTTTTTTCGTTTCTGCTGTAGAATAAGAACTTCATTTTTTTTAGGTTAAGAAACAGTTTTCCCCCCATTTATCAGCAAAATTTCCACTTAACGTAATTAGTTGGGCTGAAACTGATTAGGTTTAACTCGTGCGTAAACGCCTTATGGTTCCTTTTTTGGACTGTTTTTTATGCACCAAAAAAAAGATGTTGATTTTTTTATTCTGAGCTGGTGCTGAGACCAGTTTCCTTTCCTCTGGACCACTTGGCTTGGATTCACCCAATAAGAAAATTTCGCGTTGTTAAATTTTTTTTTTAAAAAAAGAAAAACATTGGAATTAATAGAATAAGTCGTTTAATCAGCCTTGAATTTACTAATGTCTTCAGAATCCTCAGCCGCGTCGGCGTGACAGACCCTGATTGATGATGGACTACCACCAACACTCCTCCATTTTCCTTTTTCGTTCCATCTGAAGGCAGCGTCGATCATTCTGGAAAGAAACATTCCCGACATTTTCTCTCTTCTGTTCCTCCACTTTAATCCTTTTGTGCGTGAAGAATCCACAGAGTCGAGTCAGGAAATAGCCAATAACGTGACGTTTAATAATATTTCCGCCATTTTCTCTCTTCTGTTCCTCCACTTTAATCCTTTTGTCCGCGAATTATCCACAGAGTCAAGTCAGGAAATAGCCAATAACGTGACGTTTAATAATATTTCCGCCATTTTCTCTCTTCTGTTCCTCCACTTCATCCTTTGTCCGCGAATTATCCACAGAGTCGAGTCAGGAAATAGCCAATAACGTGACGTTTAATAATATTTCCGCCATTTTCTCTCTTCTGTTCCTCCACTTCATCCTTTGTCCGCGAATTATCCACAGAGTCGAGTCAGGAAATAGCCAATAACGTGACGTTTAATAATATTTCCGCCATTTTCTCTCTTCTGTTCCTCCACTTCATCCTTTTGTGCGTGAAGAATCCACAGAGTCGAGTCAGGAAATAGCCAATAACGTGACGTTTAATAATATTTCCGCCATTTTCTCTCTTCTGTTCCTCCACTTCATCCTTTGTACGTGACGAATCCACAGAGTCGAGTCAGGAAAAAGCCAGTAACGCGAGGTTTACTAATATTCCGGCCATTTTCCCTGTTGTGTTCCTCCACTTGATCCTTTGTGCGCACAGAGTCGAGTCAACGAATGGCGTGTGTTTTCCAGTGACGACCTGCGCACCGCCAACATCATAGCGGACGACCCTGAAGGCGTGACCTGTCTCGTCATCGACAGAGAAACGTTCAACCAGCTCATCTCCAGCCTGGACGAGATCAGGACCTGCTACAAAGACGAGTCGGTGGAGCGCAGGAGGTAAGGGAACCAACCATCAATCACTCACTCAGTCAGTCAGTCTGTCTGATACTCACTCAGGTCAAAGTCTACTTGCTCTTTTCTTGTTTCATGCGACTCTCAGGACAGTGTTTTCTGGTGAGTGTGACGCACGTGTGTCCGTGTGAGTGAGTGTGTGACTGTGTGGCGGTGTTCTCTCTGTAGCGAGTCTCTTGTCCGTTGCAGGCTGAACGACGAGTTCAGGGACGTCCGCCTGACGGACCTGAGGATCCTCGCCACCCTGGGCGTGGGAGGCTTCGGCAGGGTGGAGCTGGTGCAGATCAGCGGCGACGCCAACCGCTCCTTCGCCCTCAAGCAGATGAAGAAGAGTCAGGTAAGCGCCACCACCACGTGTGTGTGTGTGTGTCCCGCCCCCGCCCCCCAGAGCCTGGTGACGACGACGACATGTTTCAGATCGTGGAGACGAGGCAACAGCTGCACATCATGTCTGAGAAGGAGATCATGGGCGAGGCCAACTGCGAGTTCATCGTGAAGCTGTTCAAGACGTTCAAGGACCGCAAGTACTTGTACATGCTGATGGAGTCGTGCCTGGGCGGCGAGCTGTGGACCATCCTCAGGTAAGCCAGCCATCATCATCATCCTCCTCCTCGCCGCCGCTGTTGTCAAGCCTCCGTGGACTAAGGCCTTCCTTGCTGGTCGTGTTGCAGGGACAAGGGCAACTTCGACGACGCCACCACCAGGTTCTACACGGCGTGCGTGGTCGAGGCCTTCGACTACCTCCACAGCAGGAACATCATCTACCGCGACCTCAAGCCCGAGAACCTCCTGCTGGACCTCAGCGGCTACGTCAAGCTCGTCGACTTTGGGTTCGCCAAGAAGCTGCAGGTACGGTAGAGCACCACGGCACGTCACTGGTGGTGTGGTGAGGCTCTAGTCATTCACGTCACGTGTCCACCTTTCAGCAAGGGCGCAAGACGTGGACCTTCTGCGGCACTCCCGAGTACGTGGCTCCGGAGGTGATCCTGAACCGCGGCCACGACATCAGCGCCGACTACTGGTCCCTCGGGGTCCTCATGTTCGAGCTGCTCACGGGAACGCCGCCCTTCACCGGCGCCGACCCCATGAAGACCTACAACATCATCCTCAAGGGCATCGACGCCATCGAGTTCCCGAGGAACATCACCCGCAACGCCATGGCGCTCATCAAGAAGCTCTGCAGGTCAGCCTCTCCTCTCTCCTCCTCTCTCCTCTCTCCTCCTCCTCTCGCCGCCCTTGCTCATGACGCTTCTTTCCTTGCAGAGACAATCCTGCGGAGCGCTTGGGCTACCAGAAGGGAGGCATCAGCGAGATCCAGAAGCACAAGTGAGTGGACCAACAACTCTGCAGCCGTGGTCATGCTGACCTACCTTGTGCAAGCAAGCCTTTTCATCATTTCCGCATTGCTACCACATGTTTCCTAATCTGTTCGGTGTCTCCCATCCTCTTCACTTCCCTCTAACGTTAATTTTACAAGACACCTCATGCCTCAGAACGTGGCCTGTTAATCTATCCCTTCAAAGTCCTCCATATTGTTCTCTCTTCTCCTATTCTGTTTCAGAACTTTCTGGTCAGTTACCCTATCCACGCATCTCATTCTCCTACTGCACCACATTTCAAAGGCTTCTATTCTTTCTCCTTTCCGCAACTCCTATCGTCCACGTTTCGCCCCCCCGTACAACACCACGCTGCATATCAACATTTTCTAATATTCACACATATATATATATTGTCCTTGACTAAATTCCTCTTCCTTGCTATCCTACTCTAGTATCAGAATTCCTTAAATTTTCCGTCAAAATATCCCTTCGCAAATCTAACAGCCTTATTCTTTCCTCTGTTTCCCAAACTAAGCTCCATTACCTTGGTTTTCCCTCCCTCTATTAATCCTCATATTGAACTCTTTCTCCGCGGCTCCGTTCTTGCCATTCATTATAATTTCCAAGTCTTCTTCTGATTTTCCCCCTAATACTACAATATCATCATCGGCAAAGCGTTTGGGGGGGTTTTTTATATTTCTTCTCCTTGCAGTATGATTCCTTTTCCATATTCCGTTTTAACTTTCTTCATCGCCTCTTTGAAATATCCCTTCGCCAATTTTACAGCCTTTTTTTTGTTATTCCCACTGTTTCCCATACTACACTCCCGTCACTTTGGTTTTCCCTCCCTCTATTAATCCTCATGTTGTACTCTTTCTCCGCGGCTCCGTTCATGCCATTCATTATAATTTCCAAGTCTTCTTCTGATTTTCCCCCTAATACTACAATATCATCATCGGCAAAGCGTTTGGGTGGGGTTTTTTTTTATTTCTTATTCTCCTTGCAGTATGATTCCTTTTCCATATTCCGTTTTAACTTTCTTCATCGCCTCTTTGAAATATCCCTTCGCCAATTTTACAGCCTTTTTTTTTGTTATTCCCACTGTTTCCCATACTACACTCCCGTCACTTTGGTTTTCCCCTCCCTCTATTAATCCTCATGTTGTACTCTTCCTCCAGGACCACGTTCATGCTATTTTATTATGGTTTCCAAGTCTTCTTCCGACTCCCTTAATACTACAATGTCACCGGAAAAACTTAGGGGTTTTTATTTCTTCTCCTTGTAGTATGATTCTCTTTACCGCATTCGTTTTTAACATTTTTTCATCGCTTATATAAAGAACATAGGCGACAGATTGCATCCTTTCTTTTCTTGATCTTCTATTATAATGTAGAGGTTATTTATAGGCTTCCTTTTTCGATGTTTTATTCCTGTGCTCTTCAGATTCTTAATAGTGTGTTCCGGTTCACGTTATCAAACGCTGTTTTTTTTTCTAAATCTACAAATGCCGTGACCGTAGGCCTGTCATTTCTTATCCGTTCTTCTAGAGTCAATATATCGCCATTTTGTTTCCGTCGCAGGTGGTTCGATGGTTTCAACTGGGAAGGTCTGCGCAACCTGACTCTGTCGCCGCCCATCATCCCCAAGGTGCGGGGCGTCACGGACACGTCCAACTTCGACGACTACCCTCCGGACACGGACGGGCCGCCCCCCGACGACCTCTCCGGGTGGGACGCGGACTTCTAGACGCCGCCCCCGCGACTCTTTATTTATTTATTATTAATTTGCGACGGCCCGAGGCTAAGCAAACTGCCCGGGCTCCCAAAAATCTGCTAAACATGTTTCCTTTAAAGATATTCCACTTGCTGATCAGCGTCACTAAATTATTCCTCAAACACTGCTGCTGCTTCCCTTGTTGTGATTCGACAAGATGGCCGCCGGTCGCTCGTCAAGATGGAAGCCGCAGCCGTCGGTTGTGCCATTTGAAGGTCGCGACCTTCTTGCCAGGGCGGAGGAACTTGCTCAGCGATCATTGTTATGTTTTAAACATATAGTTTATGTTATTAATGGTAATGTACATACAGTTTTTAAAAGAAGAAAAAAAAATGTTGCCATAAAGTGAACGTTTTGTGGTAAACCAGCTTCAGTAAAAAGGCCAATGTCGTCAACAAATATAAAGTTTTGTAAAAGCTTGTATATTATAAAATGGTTTTTTTTCTTTTTATCAATTCCTTGTACACCCATTATCATTTTCCTATCAACTCTTTTGACGAATGTAACCTGGTGCTGCTGCAGTGCCCTACAATAATTACAATTTGCCTAACACTAAGTCCATAGAGAAAATCAAATTGTTGTTTTGAGGGGAAGAAGAAAATGACACACTTGCCTAAATCAAAGGGATTTAAAGGAATCTCTTAGTCACAGTTAACTAATGGGAAGCCATTTCCTGTTACGGGAATTAGCGTTAATAACTGAATGTGGCGCCATAGGAGAACGACGTGGGTGGATAGGGAAACTAACCACAGAAAGGATAGGCCACGTTTTCGAAGCATTAGGTCCAGGATGGAATAAGCTCAGCATATTGTGAAAATGCTTGCGCAGGATGAGACTAATACTCTTATTTATAAATGTTGTTTTCTAACTGACGACCTTCTTTGCACGTGGCAGAGTGAAAGTCGCAGGATCCAGCTGAGGAGTTTCATCTTTGGTTTATTTTCTCTTTCCGTGTAATTTACTCAGTGAAATAAAATCGCGAATAATTAGTGACTTGAAGAGGTGTCAATTGTTTGAGTGTTTCTTTGGAAATACTACAAATAAAAAGAGAGATCATACTGAAGAAGCGAGTCTGCAATTCCGCTGTTAATGTAAAAAATAAAGCTAGTAATACGAATAATTTAATTTGCAATTTCTGATAACATCTTTTTAAATCAAAGAAAATAATATTGTAACACAATAACTTTTTTTTTGGTTGTCACTTTATTTACAAGTTGTTTAATTCAGAAGCTTTGGGCAGTTGTCATCCTCAGCTATGGAACACAATATATACACATACAATTTTTTAAAAACTGTTCAATTCAATCCATTTGTACAAATAACATACCTTTATGCCGTTGTATTTCCTCACGATGGAACAGCTACGAACGCACGAGGATTACTCGGCAAAACTAACTCATATACCGACAGACATTAGGCTAGGATTACACGCAGGGCCAGTGGCGTCAGTTTTCTTGGACCGTGTCAACAGTATGTCAGTCGTGACTGGCGTTCCCCCTCCACACAGGAGGCCAGTTAGTGGCAGTTACGACTGTGGGAGGGCCGACTGTTCGATGCTAAAAGAGTATGCGTTTTGCAGTTTGGTTCAGAAAGCATTTGGGATAGAGTTGGTATGTTGCACCTATAAATTGTGTAAACGTGCATCAGAGTTCTCTGTCCCTTCTGTAGTGTCAGTGAAGGTAGGCAGTGCACAGCCAACCCAACTTGGACCAACTTCACTGGCCGTGTAAACCTAGCTTGACCAACTTTATTATTATAGTTGAATTGAAAACATATGATTTCACAATTTATTTAATAAATTCAGACATTTTACGGAAAAAAGCAAACTGGCGACGTGTTTATTAATCAAATAAAATATTGGGCTTAATGTCACAGATGGAATTGGAAAGACGTTTCGTCAAATACTTGACTTAACATTGTCATTCGGAAGGGCGTGAGAAGAGTATCCAATGCTCGACCTACCTGATGCAGGTTCTCTAGGCGAGTAGCCTGTTTCGGGATCCAAAAAATTTGCCTAATTTTAATAAAATATATAAATTCTACATGTTATTCCTATTGTCCAGTCATGTTGGCGGCATTATCCACGTAACGTTGCTAATGGTTTCCTATTAGCTAACTCAATGAAGTCAGGGGGCGTTAGTCACCACACGACGTTTCGTTTCCATTGTTGGAACCTCATCAGGTGAATTTTTAAATAATCAAGACATTTAGAAACGCGAAAAATTTAAACATTCCAATCTGACAAGCGAAGCGTCATTACTCGCCTAAATTCGTTTGCTACTTGTCAATTTCCGAGGGGGAGGCGCCATCTTCCCTCCTCCCACTCGTGGGCGGGGCTTCGGCGCCACCT
Organism: Eucriotettix oculatus; assembly: GCA_034510155.1. NCBI lineage: Eukaryota > Metazoa > Arthropoda > Insecta > Orthoptera > Tetrigidae > Eucriotettix > Eucriotettix oculatus. The sequence goes on from CM067379.1 coordinate 6,465,906, forward strand.
CCCAAGTCAACTAAGTACTCGCCTAACTATTATTTTATTAACCGCAATTCACTTAGGCAACGCATGTTCTAAATGACCAACACTTTATGCACATATGTTGTGTATAAATTTTCCCTTGCATCACAAAATACGTTGACAAATTAAAGCTCCTTACTAAACAAAATTTTATTTGTAAAATTGTGAAAGGTCAGTCATTTAAAATAAATAAAAAACGTGCGGGGGGAATCCAGCAAGTTGCTGTGCACTTACCGCCACATCAGCCGCCATCCTCTCTTCACACGTTTCAATTACCTACAGCTCTATATAAAGAAATCTCCCCAGGCATCTCAATCTCGTGACTTCGTCCCGTCACATTTGCCATAATACATCCTCTATGGAGTCTTCGAGTGTATTAAGGGAAGGAAAGAAAAAGTTTGTTACTTACCCGAGGTTCACAGATGGCAGGCACCGTGTAGTGCTCACAATTCCAGTGATTGGCTATCCGACGACTGAAAATGTCTTCCTAACATTCTGAAAGCGGGGAGGTGCCTTCAAAAATTAAAAAACTCCAAACCTCACACCCCGTGCTTGCCACCTGTGAACCTCAACTTTCAATCTCTCTCTTTCCTGTTCTTATAGTATTAATTAACCTGACACACATGAAATGAAATGTTTGAAACATGACAAACTCACACACATTGGATATTTGCACAGTATGTAAGGATAGAAAATGTGGGAGACACACAAGCAATTTCTTTACATTTGCATAGGTTCTGAATTAAAGGGATGCAGTAAATTCAGTACATCACCGGTGCACATACAAAAAAATTTATTTACAATTTTTAATGAATACATGTTTAATGGAAGCAACCAAATATTTATCACATAACTGTCACTTACATACAAATTAACATATGTAGATATGTTGATAATAATATGTAACATAAAATAAACTACGGTTACCATGACCTGAACCCTAGAAACTACCAACTGTGAACGGTGACACTAGACAATCTGCTAGTTTCAAATAGTCGAGAGATTCTCCTCTCTTTCAAATCGGTTTCCATCAAAATTAGGAACGGTACGGCATCAGGCTCTCAAATTAATTAATTTGAAAATAAAAACTAGGGGGCCTAAACGTCATAGACATAGGTCCTAAAACTTAATTCGATTTAGTAGTTCTTACACAAGAGTTTTGGAACAGTTTAGTCTACACACAGGAACATGTAACAATTTCTTAAAATTTAGACTGGCAAATACACACACAAAAGAAATTTATTTTCATTTATGATGGGATACAAGAATTACGAAATTCACCAAATATTTAATCACTTAAATAAATGTTAATTAGTTAAGACATTTATTTGTTTATGTTAGAAATAACGTATAACTTACAATAAATGTCTGTTACTTTTACTTCAGGCATAAAATAAGACACTATAAACAGCAGCACTAGATATTCAGTAAAGAGAGTAAATCCAGAGGAAAGACAGTCTCGTCTCTTTTGTAATAACAAAAACACAAATGTACTGATCAAAATTCAGTACCGTGTTAAACTTAAAAAACTAAATAAACAAATGATCACTAAATTCACTCACATTTGAGCTGGTACATTGCTTGCTTACTAAATGTTCCTTTATTTACACAGTCAGTAAAAACTATTCCAACCAACGAAATATTTACAGTCGACACTGTACAGCTCCGGTCTACACGAGGGGACACCGTCGCGGCGATTCGTCTGAGCGGGGCCGTCGTCGTCAAACTATGGTTGAAATTATCATTATTAGTAACTGTGAGAGCGGAGCGTACGAGCCTAATCTACCTTCGCAGATTATTTAGTGAACCCTTTGAACAAGGAGCACAATTTGTTTGACAATTTTCAAACCGAGAATTGAAAAAGTGGGTTAAGATTGATAAATCACAAGAATAGATGGGTACCTTGGTTCGCACAGACAACAAGTCGATTATCGCTTGCCAACTCCGTTGCTGTCATCGATGTTTGAAGCTTTGTCAAACATATCATGCTCCCAGTGGGGTGAGCCCGGTTTAAAGCCTGCAACCAGATTAAGCGGCCAAGTTCAGCCAAATTAACAAGACAGCATTCTACTTGCAGAAGTGAGGGATACATACTGCAGTGAAAATAAGTAATTCTATCAAAGGTACAAAAATGTCAGATATTCCAAATCACTTGTGATCTTATCGACACTGCAGTAACTTATTCTCAACTCTGCAAAATCAACACACAACACAGATCACCCCACTAAAATTTGGGCCAACAATAATACTGAAATATGCCAGATACGTCAAAGTGACGACATATCGGAACGCTTCAAAAACGTGCGACGAGTGTGAGGAGGGTGGGAAATAGGATGAACAGCTTGACATCGGTACAATTTCAAAAATCCTCCTGTAAAAAAAATTATCGTGTGTAAATGTGCAACCCCGAGACTATCCTTTTTTCACAAGAAATAATACGTAGACAAAACTAGAGTTTCACATTCACAGTAAGTGGATGCTATTTAAAAATTATAGTGTGTATACAAATGTTTACTAATAACATATCAATATAAAAATTGAATGGTGGTTGCAGCTATTTGAAATAAAGTATAAAAAAAATTATATCCTAATAGTTTCTAAGAAATAATTGGCTTTTTAAATTTCTTTAAACAGGGTACTACAAATACTGAAGAAAAATTAGATTGGAATGAGAAAGATTTGTGGACAGTATTCCCATGAAAAAATTATTTCAATCATCCAGGATATATTAGATCAGTTGATGAGGCAATATAATACTAGTAAACAGTAGAATTTTTAGAAGGTAATGCATCCGAATACATTCACAGAAGCGCAGGATGAAAAACAAACTAAATAGTAAATCACACTAAACTTTCACTGACTGATGAAAAAAAACATCAATGGATGCAGTCAAGAATAATAACAAGTAACCTTGTGTTAGATTCATGATCATGAAATGGACATTCTGTGGAAATTTCACCCTTGGCTAGCTTATAAAATAGGGGGAGAGGTGAGGGGAGGATAAGGGGTGGCTCAAATCAACTCTTTTCCAACTTACATGGGGCATAAACTCCTCGTCGTGTTGCACGGCCTCCCATGAAACCTCTGGACATTCCTCGCATCGGGCGCCGCATCATTCCTCGGCCTCTCATCATGCCCCTGTACATCCCCCGCATATGAGGCATGCCCCTGCCGCGGCCGTGCATGCGCATCATGTCGTCTCTGTTGTCGTGCTGGACAGACAACATGTACTCGACTATTAAGTTCTGACATACACACTAATAGAAAACTTATTGACTTGTATACACAAACTATTTTACTGAAGTCATTAATGAAATCCAATCGAAAGAGAGGTTCAACGTTTTACAGTCTACACCAACACAAGCCCATTTTGCTACACAAGTCTTTCATGAAAATGAAATTCTAATTTTCTTGAAGTTGTTAAATATAACTATAGTGCAGTGTGTCAAAATGTGATATTCTAGCTAAATATAAAAAAGAAAGATCCATAAACTTTGATCAGAGATATAGTGCAAGACATTTACCCACTCTCTACAATTTCAAAGATAGTGGCAAATTCTTGCAGAATTGGTGTGAAAAAATTCCAAACTTCTGCAGGATGTAAAACATGAAATAACTGCAAGTTACGGGAAAATTTAAGGGAAATGTTACATCACAAATATTAAATATTTAATGGAATTATTTAACACTTATTTGAAAACAGTTCTGATTCTAATCATTTCTACAGCTCAGATTTTCATCTAATAGAATGCACGCCTCACTGGATTCACTTTTCACAACTTGCAACAGAGAAAACAACTACTGTAGTGTAAAAACAGCACCATGAAAGGTGAAACACTTTGAAACCCTCTCCAGCCAGAGATGTAAATATAGTACAGTTCTTTGGAAATTAATCTTAAAAATTCTCTTTTTGAAAGACTGTGCAAGAGTAGAACTTGTGCATCAATAAAGTTTTGGGTGTAATTAATATAACAAGTGAGTGACAAACATGACAAAACATTGGAAAAACATATAATTGAAACTTATAGTGAATAAATTAAAATTTAACTGAAAGCTATAAAAGATTAAATAAACTATAATTCCCCCAATAGCACAGAAAATGCAAAAAAAAACTGAAAAATATGTCAATGTATCACATTTTTTTGAACTATTTTTAACAGCAACCCATGCTCACCTCAAAGTAGGCTCTTCCTTTGGGAACATATTCTGGGTTGACATTCCAGGGTTTGGAAGTATGAAATCTTTCCGGAGGGTGGCCCTGCCGAAAACGTTCAGGAGGCATGTCGTGACTCCCTGAAGAGTGCATGATGGGACTAGTGCGGTTGGGCATCCTGTTACGTTCGTAGCTTTCAATTGGACCTGAAATAAAAGAATAGACACACTAATCAGTATGCTAAGTGTGACATGACACAACTCACCAATTTAGAATAAATAGAAACTATTTGCCTCCATGTCCAACATTAGTAAAATACACCCTTTCAAGGCTTTTTACATAAAACCTACTCATTAAAATTTGTTGCAAGTTTAACTTCAAAATATACAGAAATATTAAAACAATATAACAGGAAACAAACATAATGAGATGGTTTACCTCTTCTCCTTTCACTACCAGGCGGCGACGGTTGCATCATGCGACGTCTGTCTCTGTCTCGTTCAAAATCAGGACGCTCCATCATACGATGGAATCCAGGTTCTCTGTCATGTCGATCTGCTCGCTTCTCGTTGATTCTCATACGCAGGTCACTGAAAGAAGCAAGTGTGGTGCTCAAAATGGTAAATACTTTACTTGCAAGCCTTACAAAGAGGTGATGATAAAAACTCGATAAAGCATTCATTGTTACTTCCTGTTTAGCAATATGAAACACTGTTATGGATGTTTTAATATGTGTATTTAGGCTTATACACAGGTTTTGATTATCTGTGGTAATTCTCCGACATTACCACACATAATCAAGAGAGTACTGTACATGCAAATTGGTTAATTTTCATGCAGTTATGCAGTCATTTACCTGTCTGACTCTCCCCCGTAGTCACGGCCTCTCTCATAAGTGCGAACAGACTCTCCACGGCCGGGATAGCGACCGTCATCTTGACGACGCACCTTGACTTCGTGGCGCAAGTCGTCACCGTGCCTGATACAAACAGTTGAACAAACATGACATATAAACAGTTCTGCTATCATGTAACTCAAGAAAAGAATATAAATATTTTGAAATTAATAAGAACATCAAGAAAGTGAAGGTTTCAAAACATTCATTGACAAATTATAACTGTAAAATGAAATTATTTAACCTTTAAAGTTACTGTAATTGCTTACATAATTTAAAAAACCTAGTCAGGAATCGTCATTCAAACACAATTTGATTGGGTAGAATTTATTGACACATTACATAGCCTTACATATAAATGCAAATAATATTTTAATATGGATTAACTTAGTTACAATTTGTTTGTTTTTTATTAACACAAGAAATGCAAAACTAATACAACTACTCATCAGTAAAATTAAAGATCTCCCTAAATTTGGTTTCAATTAGCATATTCATTCATATACAAAAAAAAGCTAAAATCGCCTGTATTTCAAATTGTCTCATAAAGTAATTCTTTGGACAAGAAAGCTCTTCAAAGAAAAGTAATTAAAATACACACACATTCACTACTGAACTGCACAGCAAGATTAAATTCAAATTAATATTTATGCTGCAGCCTATGCACACTAGTCAAAATCTACCCGAATAGGATAAATTGATTAATGACAAACTAATATGAAACAAATTCATAAAAATGAGCACGGTAAATTAAAACAAAAAATTCATTACAAAAATATTTTTTTTCTTTAAAATATTCCTGATAACATATGTATGAGCATTATAGTCATTACTTACTTTGAAAACATAATCCAATAATTATACAATCAAAAGATTGAAAATAAAATTAAAATATTACCTTTCAAATCTGTCATAATGGCCTTTCTCTCTGACCTCGTAACTTCCGGGCGGGCCATGCGGTCGGTCATAATCCCTCGGAGGGTGATAATCTCTTGACGGGCCGGGGTGTTCACGATCGCCGCCATAATATGAATCGCGAGAGCGCACATCAGAGTATCGATGTGGCGGAGAGTCGTATCTTTCCCCTAACAAATAACTTTAATAAGTGACTTATGTGTGTTAAAAACTACAATTTTATGTTCTAATAGGTCACTCAAAACCCCAAATGATAGTTACAATTTAAAAATATCTACTGAAGATAATTTAACAGTGGGATGTAGTACTTTTTGAACATAGTGAAATAGTAAATGCAATTACTGAACAACACAAATTGTCAAAAATTACTATGACTTTTGATAATAGAATTTCTGAAAACTCTTGGTGCTCCATCAAAGGCATTATTTAGATGTGATGTTTTACGGCATTCAAAATTTGAACTTGTGCTGTTACAGTTATATTTGCCCTGAAATTATAAGGGATACAAATATTTTCTACGTCTCATTGTTGAATCATGATCTTGAATCAACTTTTTCAAATTTGTAACATTACAATCACGCTCTTGATTTCAAAATATTTCCTATTTTTCCTGGACAACCACATTCTTGAATTAAAATAGTCCATGAATCCATTTTAATGTACCACAACAGAAGGCCTTTCGTAAATCAATTCAAACATAATTTGCAACCAGTTGCAGTTTTACATTCTAAATTTGCCAAAATATGTATTTTTTCACAAGCTGTAAAATAAAAGTGCAGTTGTGATCATACAGAAGAGTGAGAGGGGAACTTTTCATTTCATTCAATACCAATTAGAGTCATCAGCATTTGGTCTCAAATTTATGCACATTTCTTTCAAGCTGCAGCCTTCTCCTCTGCACGTCATTTTAATTATCATCAAGATGAAAGATCACAATTACGTCCACAGAGGGATAAACGAATCAATGTAAATAAGTTGGTGTAACCTCAAAAATAACCTAAGGCAATGATACTCTCAGTATAATAACGGAACCTGTTCATCATCAAGTGACAAATTCTCAACTATGAAACTATTAACTGAATTGTAAGGTGAGTAAAAGCAATGCATGTGGAACACTGTAAAACTGCCAGATTTCTCAGTGTCAAAACACTTCAAACTTCAAATTATCCTGTTGTACACCTCTTTTCTCTCTATATCAATTGTTCACACCCTTCAAACGTAATTGGACTTGACAAGTGGCCCCACTAAAAGTAAGATCAAACAAAAACAATCCATACATACTGAGTTCACCACATATTAACCTGATATTATGTAAACTCAACAGCCTACACTTTATTGATCACATGACTGAGGTAACACTGATAAAACTGATACCTGATAAACGACCCATGGATGGGTCATGGATTGCCACAACGCGATGGTGTTCCTCAACGGGCGGTTGAATTGTACGATCGCTAGCCTTAATTATTTCATCACGGGCAAAAATAGGCCGAGAACCCTCACCTGACAATCATAAGTTACTGTTAGTTTACAGATTTTACCAAAATGAAACATAGTTTTAAATGGCCACTTCCAAAATTAATCAATTGACTCTAGACAATCTGGCATGCATATCTTAAAGCATCAATAGCACTTATTACAGAAAACTATTAACTAATAAAATTCAGAAAATTAAAAAGATTACTGAAGAAAAATGTGGTAATGCAATACTTACAGGGGAGAAAAAAAATTAATTTGGTATTTTCCCAGTTTCTCAGAAGAAAACTGTGGTTTTGTATGAAAGTTTTTTCAGGTACATTTAAATGTGATTACATTTCTGCAACACATGTAGCTTACATAAACAAACTAAGAAAGAATTACAGAAAATATAGTAAGATAATGAGAATCAAATGTGTACCATTTGATAAAAACTGGAATGTATACTGTTCCATTAATTTCAGACAGAATTTCAGCCCCCAGGCGCTGCTACAGAGTAACAACTAAAAATTACCTTAACTGTAAAGACAACATTACCACACTTTTTTTTACTTAAATCAAGTGTGAATATATTAAGACAGTGTTTCATTACACGAATGATTTGTGTTAGCCTTATAATTGTTCTGTGTTAATAAGCATTTTTAACACTTACCATAAAGTTGACATCAGGAAAAGAAAATCTAAAATCAGGCAATTCAAAACATTAAAATGAGTGAAATGGCCAAAATTAATAACTCAATGTCAGAACACTAGCATATATTGAAGAAATATTTTAATTAATTTAAAATTTCAAACTTATTAATACAATCATTAGTTCAACTTGCTCCAGCTTAAGACAAAACACAATGTTGCAGAATTTGAGACATTTTTTTTTTAAATTGACTATATCACCAAGTTGACAACAGTATGTTCGTATTAGAGCTGTTATTTAATGGGCAAGTGACTGCCTTTTTTTAACAAACTGTTGGCCTTGCTGTGCATATAATTCTGAAAATTTAATAAGGAATATTTTTAACAATCAATGTACTGAAAAGAATTACAAATACAGGTTGTTTTAATAGGCCATGCTGCATGAAGCAAGTTGGACTAATGAATATATGTATACAGGATCAAACTGAAACAAACTTACCCCTAATGTTTGATAATTTTTAAGTCCAGTTTAATCAACAATTTACAAGATTTTACAATGTTCTAGTTCTTCATTTACAAAAAACCAAGAGTGGCATCAAATGTTTACAATTCGAATGTGGGAATTTAAATTCCAGTATGATTTTTATGTTCCACAATAAGCATGGTTAAGAAAAATGTTGTACTCTTTGATATTCTTCATTTTTCTACCCATGTCAAAACATTTAGAGTGAGTAGCATTTTCTGGTACCAAGTAGTTCATATTTATTTACTTGCAAGAAGGTAAAATCCAGACGATTAGACTTCAACTTAATGATAAATGAGACTACTGTAAGGAATGCATTTAATGGTGGCTTCATTTTCTATTTTGTCTATATTTTGTAAGATGTAGGTCAAAGCATGTTATTGAGCTTCCAGATTCTTTAAATTTTAATTCACAAGGCTTTTCTACAATTTTTGGAAGTTTTTAAAGTGTTACAAATTTTATCTTCATAGATTACTTAATTTCCACAGAAATGCCATATACTGATACTCCTTATTGAGTAATTTTTTTGGTGCAATTAAATAAATAACCATCTTGTCAGACTTTGCAGTTGTCATATCATAAAGTATCACACATATAATGGAAGTAAGATTTTGAATGAAGAACAAATTCATGAATTGTAGTATTTAGTTACTGTGGCATCCTCAATATAAGATGTTTCACTTTTAGAGTCAAATGGCTTACTTGCAACTTTACTTCAATATTTTATCCCAGTCATATAATTTGGTGAATCATTATGTACCATGTGTTTTAAACATATTGTACATAAACCAAAAGTAGTGGCAAACAACTTCTCTAACCAATTGTAACTAAGTAAAGTCGTGTCAATATTTAAAATCAATTTGAAAGATAAAGTTTCATATTGAAAACATTTAGTGATTGATATAACTGTCTGGTTTTGTCGACTCCCAGGTTTGACGCTGCTCGAAAAATGTCTGTTGAATTACTACTAAAATTGCGATGTTACGACTGTCCGACGCAAACGAGAAGTTTTCCATACCAATTACCGACTTGTTTCGATCCCATCTTTGTAACTCCTCCACAATTAGCTGAAAAAATGCAGCATCTTGGTACAACACACGTTTTCCACAAAAGATTTGTTACTGCAATGTCTTTTGTAACTTTGTTTCAGAATTTATTCCCAATAAATTAAGAGTACTGCTTTAAATTTTAATCATTTAGCCTGTATTTTTTAATGTGCGTATCATCTTACTATTACTACAAAAAAAAAGTTTTAACACAGCACTATATCACATTTCCCAGTTTATTATTCATATATACGAAAGGGAAATTCTCTTATGATTTGACAAAGCTGCAATTGATGTCTGACAGACAGTTGATAAGAATTTATTAAACAATTTTAACAGCACCCAGCTTAACTAGATAATAAAGCACTACTGATTTATTTTCATACATACATCCAGCACACTTTAACAAAGTGCCACTTAATTTACTTAAAATCTCGCCAGGATTCTCAAGTAATCGTCATAAACGAGTACAGCTATCAATAAATACTTCTTCAATATATTTCTCATGATTCTCACAAGGTATTAAATATATGTTCTGACAATTGAGTTTTAATATTAATTTTCTTTTTGCACTGACAAATGTTCCTATTTTCAAATAGAAAAATTATAGCTTAAACACAGAACAATTATTATGACTGCAATAAATTGACATGTTGAAATATAAATAAAGAATTTATAAAGAAAAGAATATGAAGTGTAAATGTGCATGCTCTCTTAGTGGTAATGAATTTGTACAAGATATGTTCTGTCAGAGCAAACACATGCTTTTTTTGTAAACACAGAACACCACATGCTAACTTTTCAGTTTCACTCAACACCATTTCCAGCTTCCTTCACATACATTGCAAATTAGAAATATTACGCTTGGATCTCACAATTTCATTCTTTATTCAGTTAAATAGTATTTCATTGTTATAAAAATGCTGGAATTGTAAAAAATATTGCACCTAGAGCAATCTTGTGGTGTTACAAATAAACATTCTACTTCAAATCTTCAACAGCAGAGTCCCAACTGCAGTGAATCAGTATTCATAATATCCTTTTACTTTATTATTTTTTCATTCCTTCAAGATCAGAACATTTATCACACAACAAGACCTCATTTGAACACAAATGCCTTTCATAAATATTCTATTTGCACTATTTTCACAATAACAGCAAACTCAACAAGTTTTACATATGTTGTCCCTTATGCATCAATTTCCATATTTTCGTAATGATCACTGCAACATGAGTAACGCTGTTTCAAAGCTTCCTTGACAGTTAAACATTTCATATTTCCTTCAAAATTATTTCTCAAAAAGCAGCATCGATCCACAATAATCTTGGTTTCTGAAAATTAATTTAATCTTCATAAGATTCCTAAAATCTTGGCCAGCAAAACTTCAAGTTTCAAAAATGTTATGTACAAGCACTCTCAGAACTTTCCATTTTCTACATTATCGTGATCTTTATAATTATATTTCAATACTTCAATTCCATATCTTGTCACTAAACAAATTAATTCACTTAACACTTTTAATACAATTGTTATGATTGGCAACACTTAAAAATTTAACACTAATAATCTTTATATTAGAATATCCACTTCGAATTTAAATATCAATAATGTTTCAGCTATATTTCACAAAATAAAGGATATATTAAACATACTATCACTTTATAACACAAAATTCTTGACTTCAACACATTTTAAACTTCCCATTCACTATTTAGCTTCACTCTTAGTATTCAATTTATTTCATTTTGGCTTCATTTTTTTTCAAGAACTTGATCACATTGAAATACTATGGAATACTGTAGCTTCTAGTAATTCTTGAAATCTAATGTATTCAATTGATACTTTTATCACAGCTCATATTTAAGAGGTTGGAACATTCAAAGCACAGTTTTGTATAATACAAAACACTATCATAGAGAAAAACACTGTCATAGGTTCAAAGTTTCATCACTATTAGTTTTAAGCTCAATTAGAATTAGTACATTCATGAAAGTTGTTTATTTCCAAACAAATGAAATCTTCTACCACATATTTCATTCAACAACTCAAAAAATTTCAACATTCCTCTCCTTTTTATATCATAATAGTTTTTTGCAACATTTTAGATTTTCAAAATTTATCTTCATCAACAAGTACTCCTGAATGTTATTATTTCATAAAATGTTTTGCAAGAATAAAATTCTCAATTTCTGCATTCGTAAATATTTAATTGAATTTATATTAACACACATCAATGTTATACATTCACCACAAACAAAATTCCTAGCAAATTTTCAATCTAAGAACCAGTGCAATACATTTTTCTCAATTCTAAAAATCATAAAAAGTCTGTCCTGTTCTTGACATTTTCCTCTTCCATGTATATAATTATTCAGTTGCAAAAATTTTACATCAGTCAATTTGTCTTCAATGTGAATACTACAATTTTCAAGAAGTTGTAGCAGCTGGTCTTTTTCTGCAGATTGATACTAAGGAATCACACTTTACTGTTTCCTGAAAAATATCTTCAGTATACAAGCCTTCGACAGATACATAACATTCAGTACAAAAATTATTGATGACAATTCTACAGTTCAAAGAATACTTTAATAAGTGAAAAATGTTCTCAATTATATAATAATATTAATTCCAAACAGTGTAACATTGTGCTTTGTTGAAAACTAATGATAAATTGTGTCCATCATTTAGAATCTCAACATTATGTTAAGAACAAGGCATCCCTAATGTTTAAAGGCACTTCTTTACACCCACAACTTAAAAACAAAAGTAGACAGAGGCAGCATAGTCCAATTTCAAATTTCCGTAAACTTGGCATCACCGAAATAAAAGTTGCTTCCGATTATCAAAATAAGGCTGACTTTTGGAGGCACCACAAATTTTCAGATTTTGAAATTTATATTCCATATACAACTTTTATGCCCAAATGACTGTTCTAAAATATAGAATTCACGTAAATACTTGTACTATCACATTCCATAATTCAAAACAATACAAACTTTTGTTCCTACGATGGTTGTCATCGCACATGGTGTCATCGTCCCATTCTGACGTCTTTCTACGTAGAGACGGTGAGCGTTTAGAGAAGCGCGGTTGGTCTTTATTCACATATTCCATCTCTGGTGTAGCCTCTGCACAGCAGGAAAAACTTTTGATGATGAGAACATTGACAGCCTATCTTAAAGTAATGAGCAGCATTAAGAATTTATTGAAAAACATCATTTTAGATATACCTTAATGTAACAGGATAAGACAACTTCTCATAAATGGAGAATCATGAAATTAACAAGCCAATGAGGACGAGCATTTGTAAAGCAAATTTGTGGCTCCGTTCAAAACAATACATTAACAGTGGTGGTGGGTACATGAAATGCATTAGGTGTAATAAAATTTGTTAATTAATGAGCACTTCAAAAGAAAAATATTTAAATGTTACCAAATTTAAATTCTGGAATATGAACAAAAACTAAAGCAGAGGAGCCGATTTTTATGTTAATGGAAGGAATTTTAATCGATATTTTTCAAATCATTTTATAATGCAGCTCACATATTAAGACAAACAGCATTTTTAATTTCAATTTCAACCCATTCTCTTCAATAACTGTGCCTTTCTTTGACTGAATGTTGCCTTGTACGCAATTTCATTCATTTCCTCAATCATTTCAGTTCTTGGAACTTGCTAAAAAAGGAACCAACTTCCTAACATGCTTTCAATGATAAAAAATATTCTTGTTACTACATTGAGGATTGGTCACTGATTCAAAAATCCATTTTGCCTCAAAGTTTTCAAAAGAAGTTTTTTTTTTAATTATAAATTACAATTGCATCAAACATTTGAGGAACATAAAATATACAATGTGATTGTGTCAAATTACATCAATTTTTTGTTAATTCAAATTCAATAAACTATAAACAATTGTAGAATTATTTTCTCCATGATGTATATTTCCAATATTAGCTCAAAATCTTTGTTTCAGTACATCCATTTTTTAAGGTTAATGCTACATCCCTGTATGTTTTCTTTCAATATTTCTTTTTTCAATTGTAAATTTAGTGCTTTCAATTCATTCAAATTACTTCCATAAATACAAATAATTTCCTATTGAGCTGATATATAATTTCAAACAGACTAACCACAAAATTTTTCTCCACTCATTTATCTATGAAGAAATTACAATATCAACCTGATACTATAAGTAATCCTTTTGCTACCCACTTTTTGGTATTAAAAAAACTTGAAGAAATGCTTGAATTTGAACGAACACTTCACAATTCATTATTGTTTCATAACACATGCTTTGGTTTATGCCATTTTGAATAATCAACAAAACTCCACTTTAAAAATTCACTTTAAATAATGGACAATTATGAAATCACATTATTTATAAACCACAACACACGAATTTCAGATTAGGGAACTTCACACACTACACTTCACTTCACAATGTACGTGATTTTTTTGTCCGCTCGCACTCACTACACGTCACATATATATTTTGTTTCATAGTCTACAAGATATTCACAGAAAAATACAGCAGAAAAGTGACTGAAATATATCTGAAACTATTAAATAAATGTCCGAAAAAACAAAGTGGAATGGTGCATGATGAGTCGCATTGCTGAGATGCTCCCACTATACAACCATTGCTTACTGAACCTACCAAGTTCCATGTCGGCCATTCACCAGTGGAGTGCAAACTGGGATCTGGCAGACAGCAACTCTCCAATCTTAGTAAATATTTCTTTACTATGTAGTATACTGAAAAATAAAGGAGTCGTACTGAAACACAAATCAGCAACACCTAGGAGCAGCAATGAAATATTTGAAAATAAGTATTAAAGGGAAGACAGACTAGCAAGCACGTTAAGTTTATCACATAAATTTTGATACATAAATCAGTTTGTAACAATGCCTTTCACTCTTGAATTGTAAATTAATATATTTTCCTCATATATCATTTACTTTCAGGCCACTTTAATATTGTATGAAGCCACTTCATTTTATATTAAATTGTACAATTCAATGTTAGTCTGGTCATATTCTACTTAAAAGTGTAGCACAAAAGATATGGAGAAGAATATGAATATCACAACCTTTAAGCATTACTATGAGATGAGTTTTCACAAATGTCATTTTTATCTTAATTTCATAACTTTCACTTCAAAAACACACAATTTCATTTAACTAATCTCTTGAATTTACTTAAAAATGAAAAGTCAGTGTACTAAGAAAGAATTAAAGGAAGTTACTTGATGACAAATTTGTTTCAGAAACAATTTTTGAAGAAAGTACCACAGGCGCTCTCATTTATCAATATGTAAAATTTATAAGTTTATGTTCAAGGAAGCCAATTAGAATTTTTTTTGAATGAGTCGTCTGTTTTCATTAAATGAAGCACTTTAATAAGTGCAATGTTTAATTAATAAGTTGTAAGCAGTAAAAATCTCCAAAATATTTTCACCGGAGAATTGTAATAAAATATCCTTCAGCAGCACATTCCAAAACTTCACTGTAGGACACTTTTCATGTCCATGACTTAACATAAATATTATCCACAAGTAATAAAATAAACCACAATTTTGTAATTTGAATAGGAATTCCATAAAACAATCTACTGAAATCCACATGTATACATAACACTTCTGAAGCATAGCATAGAAAAATTATTATATAACCATAGTGATGAATTAACATAGAAATTAGCTTATACTTACAATAAAACATACAAGAAAAAATTACATTTAGGCTGAATGAGTATGGCTATAGAAAATGAACAAGTTCACTAAATCTATATAACTAGAATATAGTATAAATGCTTTAATATTCAAACTGTAATAAATATATTGTAAACATGTACATCTAAGTACATAATAAAGTTAATGGAAATGTGATTTTAAAACCCTTTACTATAATTATTTTTCAAGTAAAACAAAACTCCATGACTTAATATTCAGTCCATTATATTCTCTAAATTTTATAATACTAATTTTATATCCAACCACAATTTTATCTCCCAACAAAACAGCACAAATTACATACATGTACATATTTATGAATAATCTATTTGTGAATTTTTACAGTTTTAGTCAAAAAGGTGAAATGTAAACCTCCCCCCCCCCCACCCCAACATTTCAATTTATTAATGAACAACTTATTTTTCTTAAAAAATATGAAATTTGTTAGCAAATAAAAATTTAATTAATTATACAATCCCAAGAACAAGTCATATTAGCTAAATAAGGCGCCCAAATCAATGCTCATGGGAAACCCCGAAAGGCATTGGCAATTTCTTGATTCACGCACTTAATTTAAAACAGAAAACAGTGAACTGAACAAAGCAAATAACTGAACTTTATTATTTGCATTTAAAAGTTGACTAATCTGAGACTAATTCATACGGTAACAGAAATATGGAGCAAGTATACTATAAGCAAATTGCCACAAGAGAAAAAAATTGGTAGATATATCATAGCCCCAGCATTCCAGAATTTCTAATCAATAAATCTTAAATATTTATATTAAGATAATTTTTTTAATTAACCAAATTATAAAAATTACAATTATATTTACTCACATACTGGACCATCTGAGATCAACAAAATCATCTAATAGGAGCACTGTTTTAAGATAGATATAGCACAATTAAATATTCATACAAGATTACAAGGTTAATTATTCCAACAATTCTTTGGAAAATTGAAAAACGGAATAATCACATCTTCTGCTTGCCACTAATTCCAAAACACATGTAATTTTTGTGTCCAATTTGCCTTTGGCAAAAGTATTTCACTTTTTTTGTCAATGTCAAAATTCTTCAGTGACAAATTAAGACTCTCATAGAGATTATCTTTCAAACCGCAAATAAATTCATGAAACCAAATTCCATCATGTAAATAAAACTTTCTAGAGTCATAAGCAGATAATTTCTCACTCTAAACTTGTTCAGTCAAAAGCTTGAGGAAATGTCTTGAATAATAACTTCTAAAATGCATATTTCTGATACTTGTATTTAAAGCACTTATTATCAAAATATTTGTGCTTCAAAGAATTGCCAATGTGGCAATTTATACCATTCATAAGTCCTCACAAAATGGTCAACAGTGCATTGAAACAAGTAAATAAATCAATACTACAAATTCCAAATTAAGAAAAATCCATATTTTATTTGACTATGAAGAAATTTAAATATGTCCACCTCACATAAATTAATTTTCTTTGAACTATTAAACAAAAATGGAAGCTGAAACATCCCAAACAACCCTCGTCAAGGTTTAAAACGAGCATATGTCCATGAAATTCAACATTTGAAGGTATCATAAAATAAATGACGTTAACAAGTCATTAAACCAGCCCATTGTGTAATCAAAACATCATTAATCATTGATCCAGCTTTGGATTTCAGGGAATAAAAATAATAAGGTAGTTAACAGAGATGCCCATTGAAATTATAGGGTAATAAATCTCCCCAATCTTTGAGTACATTCCTTTGCCACTTCCTAACTATGCAGCTAATAACATATAAATAGTTGGCATATTTCGAAATTACAATAAGAATCACTACAGTGACCAGAAAGATCAGATAGCATACACTACAGCCTGCATAATGAATGTTTCTATTTAACTTTCAAATATAGGATATAAATGCATTCCTCATTCAAATATGTACATGGTATTTCTTTAACTCTGATATCAACAAAACTTAATTGTGACACAGATGAATCCCTATATATGAGTTATTATTTTGCATTCAGAGATATTCCAAAATATCAAAGTATTTTTAGAATACACTTGTATCTAAATAACGTTCCAATTCTTTATCCTATTCCAGAAACATCACCTTCAAAAGTATTTTCAATTAACAAAGATATATATGTATATCTAAATATAGTTATATATATTGTGTAGTATTTCTTTTATCATTCATCTTCAAATTTCCTAAAACTCAATAACGCAATTAATTGAAGAATCAAAGAACGAGAAATGAAATCAAAATGTGAAATGCTGCAGTAATTTGTTAAATCACATGAACCACTAATCAAATGTGAACTTCACAACTGCAAAATTCAGGAAAAGCACATACCAGGTCTGCGCACCAAAACTACATCGTCAGGGTTGATAATGCTGCGTTCAATGGGAGCTGAATGTTTTGTGCCAAAACGTCTAATACCCACAACGATGTTCTTCAGTTCCTTAATATTAAAGCCCGAATCTTCAGCCCCCTTGAATGTTGAACGATCAGGCCTTTCATCAAAAGCAGGCACACTTGAGCTATGGAATCTGAAATATTACATTTTAACAAAACCAGTAAATGGTAAGCCGAGATAAAATATAGACTTGATAACATTTATATACTGTAATGAAATCCATTCCTTTCCATGTAGAATATCCAATCATCAAATGAGAGGTTTCAGTTGATATAATTTTCAGCATACTTGAACTTCCTTTCAGTCATTAAAATATCTTCAATTACAAGATGTATTATCAATTATTTTCATTGCTTGGATTACTGTACAACTATACTTACTCGATGAAATAGTATGAAAACCAATTTCTTCAGATACAGTTCTCAAAACTACATCAACATAATTTGTTGCTTTCAGCTTTCTTCATGCAAGTACATAAAAAGTTTACTCACTTCACCAATACTGTGTTATTTATGATATAAATTCTAATTAAATGTACAGAACTTTTAAATTTCCTTTTCAGGGTCAACTCGCACGAGGAAACGTACTCCGTCCAGGAGGTGGCTTAGGCACATCCAATTACAGTCAAACAAGACACAATCCTCCTCCCTCTCTCTCTTTCCTTTTCATATTATTTTGTGATGACCTCATTCTTGGTTGATTTTATAGTAATTTAATAGTATAATTCATCACAGCAATATTCTCATGAAAGTTTTCCCAACTGTTTGCAGTGGCATTTGTACAATTTTTTACATTTGAAATCATTCTGAAGATATATATTAATGTAGATTTCACAGTCTTAAATTTAAAAACCACTGAATTTACTGTCTTGTGGTACAATTCATTGATATCATTCATATAAGCAACAGTTCGTCAACATCCTTTCATCTTGGGATACAAGAGGCTAAAGGCATTGGTACTTGTATTTTCTATTCCTTCAATTTCCAATATCCAGCCATTGAAACTGAGGACAAAATACTGCATTTCAATATACTTACCACAAATTTGAATGCACTAAAGAGTTCTTGAAATGGTAAAACAAATTGCAATGAAGGAATGTTTTATGATCTTTCAAATATCTTCAGAGCACTTGCAAGCTTAATTGATAAACTTGATTTATAAAACGCCTTTTTCTCTTGAAATGCATTTAGAAGTAGTTGCACTTTTTATTTACTGTGTATCACTGGATTTTTCAATCCAATATCAAAGCTCCTCATGGATTTGATTGTCTTGAAAACCATTGTTTATTATAATTCTGTCCAGATTCTTGTTCAAAATAATCTCTGCACTTAAAACTGATTGTTTAAGAGATTCCATACAACCAAACATTTGTTTCAAAATTAATTGTATCAAACTTTGCTATTGAACTGTTTATGGTCCAAACACTCATCTTCTCCACAGCACACACATTTAAAATGCTTCATTCTTCATTAAATTTATGTGTGATTACATTTTCAATTTTCTGCACTCATCTTCACCGAGCTGTAATTTGAGGTCTTACACACATGGCATGGCTCCAAAACTGTGATTCCTAGACGTTACAGTTCCCAAACTACTCATGCCTTTTACACCAACTGTTTCTTACCTTTCTCCTATACTTCTGACGATATGCTCCACATCTAAGGAGGTGGAAGAATATGCTTCAGAATTAGGCTGATAACGAGGAGCAGTTTGGGAAGAATTAAAGCTGTATGGCACCACACTTTCACGGGCAGCGATAGATGATGCAGGACTCTTAGATCTTGAGAAAATTCAAACAATTTTACCATATAACTTTATTGTAATAAATACATTACCAGAAGTATGTAATCTAGTTTCTAATCAATAATAGCATTAATGATATTAGTTTTCACTAGTTAATGAAATTACAAGGTAACCATTATAATAGTAAATATAATGACTGAACACTCCTTAAGCCTTTTCTATAAATAAAGCATTCTCAAGATTTTCCAAGTAAAAATATAGCATTTATCATGATAAAGTTAATTTTTTAGTGTAAGCTTGCCTCCTTTACTTCTTTATAAAAACAAAGTCAACTCCTCAGCAACAAATGAAATAATGTTACATTTTTAAAAATGTATGCAAAATCCCAAGATAAGGTACTTTCAAAAAGTATAATTGTACAATTTGATGCAAGTACAATCCTACTCACTAAATGTCATGATTGATATTTAAGGAGGAAAAACTATATAAAAACTGAGTTCAAGAAGTGCTTTCACATTTGGAAAGTGTTGGCACTAATTGAGACTAATTTGAAAGGGTCAAAATTGATGGTGTAAAGAATGAGAAATATTCTTCAATTTAATTAATTGTTCCATTATTGATTGAGAATGCAAGGACTGAGTAGGTTTATAAGAGAGTTCTTCCAACACAGATATCATGTGTTGCACTGAAAATTAATTAAACTGATGTAACAGGTCAATACAATTCTGATAAATTGTTCTAAATTGAAATACAGGAAAATTCAGTCTTATCTTTCCACATCACAATCAGACAGTAATGTACAAACAAAATAATAAAACATATTTAATAAAACAACTTACAGTAGCATTCTCAAAGAGAAGACACAGAAGAGAACTTACACTTATTCTAGCACTTGGCTTGAACGAAATTCCAGTTATACAAATTCACGATTTTCAGTTTTACATTCATACCTCAACTAGATTCATTACTCAGGAAATTGAATCCACTTCCAACTCATAAATTTAAATGTTCAGAAACAAAACTTGACTTTGTAATACGACACTTCTTAGTTAAAGTTAATTATTTTTCAAATGTGTGTACTTACTTTGCTGATCAAATCTGTTGAAACTTTCTTCCAGTAATATAAAAAAAATTTAATTTATTCTCTGTAAATTCTAATAATGCAAAAAACTACTAACAATATTACTTGCAAAAGCATTTAAAATAATGTTTAAATTTGTTCTTTGTTAAAAGTAACAAACTTGCCATCTCAAATTACTACTTAAAGTAGTTAATCAAAAACAAAATTTTTATTATACATAGCATAAATACTGCATACCTTGTTCGTTTCCTTCCCATACTGCCCTTCGAACGGTCCCTATCTGGCTCTCTTCGCCGTTCTCTGTCAGGTGACAGTTTCCTTTTGGGAGAAAATGATCTGACTTTGGAATCTCTCAATGGAGACCTACTTCTGCCAGGGACTGGAAACTCAGCACCAGGCCTGCACAAACAAACACAAAACCATATTTAATCATCTTTCTATCCATAAGATCCCGCTGATTAAGCTACGAACACACTGCAGTCATCTCCCGTTCTTTCACATTAGGCTCCCTGCCTACGCTGTCTTATGGACAAAAGCCACCCGCTACCTGAGATGTTCTAAGCTCGCACACACTTCCAACTTCACCCAGGTCACTTTTCTACATTTTACAAGTTACACACAAATGTGTGAGACGAAAAGTTGTTCTTTTTAATGCACTATCTGGTTTCACAAAATCATCAATTAATTCCAAACCTACACCTAAATTGAATGAGAAAAGGACAAGTATTTGATTAAAATTTGTAGTCCTTACATTTTCAAATTAATTTTTCACAATTAATTATTCGATTAAATTAAAACTGTATCTACCATAATTAGTATCTCAGTTACATCCTTTTATTATTATTTAATCACACTTCCTTAAGTACACGGACTTGAATCTCTTTCATAAGTAACATATTTAGAAAAACACACTATACAAGTACAAGGTTGTAATATAAGACCACCTTCAATAGTACAATAAAGTATTATTCTTATAAATAAAGCAGAATCTGTAAAATATTTTAGATTATATGTTATAGCTGTGGCTGCTCAGTACAGAAACAATACTTGGTATTTCTGTAACAGTATTAGATTTAATAATGAATGGCTAATAGGTACACAGATGTTGACTAGTTCAGTACTGTTTAGAAACAATGCAGACACCAAACGCTACTACTAAATGTTTGAAATAATTTTTTTCATCAAATGGAGGAGTTCTCAATTAAAATGTCAGAAAACATGAATTTATATACAAAGTTAAAGCATATTTGAGGTTTCCTCTAAGACAGGGATAGGCATGGTGGGAGACATCTTATCATCAGAGTGTGACTACCTGCTAGAGATTTATGGCCATCACTACTTGGTGTGACTCGGCTTGCTTTCACACCAGAATTTTATACCTGGCAACTCATGTAACGTAAAATTTGTCCAAAATTATATGATCAGGTTCGATTCCCACTTCTGCATTAATTATTTTGTAAACATCTTATAATTAACAAGCAAATTAAAATTTACTTTTTTAGTGCACTTTGTAATCATTGATTACAAATGTTTGCAAATATGAGAATTGATAAGTGGGTCGTGTATGATTTATTCCACTGCTATAAATCGGCCTTCATTGTAAATATGTGTACATTAGCATATTTAAGTTTGCCGTCAAGTTGTGACATTTCTTCTCTAGGCAGATAACTAAGAATTCAAAAACACGTTATATTTAATATTTGGTAACTATGATATATTACATAATAGTTTAATGTTATTTGAATAATAATTTAATATTAAAAAATGAATACAATCATTTCTCACTCATAAATGACTGTCTAAAGCCTTCATTAATGTTTTTAAACTGGAAGTTGATGGGGGGAGAAAATAGGCCAGTTTTTTCTCGGCATGTTTCTAGGAAAGGAAATAAGTTTAAAAACTCCGCTTACAGAACAATTAGATGAAAAACTGAATAATATGTGCAATAAATATTATGAATCTTTAAAACTTCGCAAGAATGAAAAATATTCAGATGCTAATCTAGTGGCAAAGAATAAAAAAATGAGAAAATGATGTGCAAATGAAGTATCTTTTAGGACAGGCACACTGATATTGTTCGACATGTTGCAATTTTGTCAAAAGTTGGTTGCAGATTTGTTGCACTGAGCGTAAGTAATTTTACATCCAACAATCAATTTTTTACCGGGAAATTAGTAGTTTAAAATAAAAATTGATTAATAAAGGTGAATCTTATTTAGTTTGGTATTATAACTCACAGGATCCGTACATAGGAAACTGCTTGGGTAAGTGACATCTTCAGTTACCTCTATTTTGTGTGTTTGCTTCAGTAGTTTGCAACAAGTCAGAGCAGGGAACATGCTGAGGTTGGCAGCAGTAGGATGTTGGGCAATTTTCAGAAATTTTAAGATGCACATATTTCCTAAATTAGTGGTGTCCGAACCAAAAACTGTCCTTATTTAAAAAATTCAGATTGTTTACACACCATAATTTACTCCAAATTTTACATGCATGTGTGTAATTGTACTCTCTCTCTATAAGAAGCATGTCGTGTATCATAAACCTTTTCGGTGCACATGACAATAGTCATTTCCACTATTCTGCTTGCCACTGCTTAAGGCAAGCCACAAGAAATTTTTACCTATAAAATATTCAAGTAGAAGAAGGCGATGATAATTGATGATTTGATTGAAATCAAAAATAGTAGGATAACTTTTACAAGAATTAATTAATGAATTTATAAAAACATGCGGCAGCACATATTATTCTCAAATACCCAAAAATAATCACATATTTCCCTAATTCCCAAAATCAACTTAAGTTGACTTGAAGGCCCGAGATGTATGTAACACTCCAAACAAGTCACGCCCATTACTAATGATGATGATGCAAATTATAATAATTTGAAAGTATTTCTTTCAAATATTTGTAAATTGATAGAAGATTTTCCTTCCTCACAACATTTGTAACTTAGTGAAGACTTTTTCATTCCTATTCAATTACATTCAAGGAGTAGGGCTTAGTGGATAAGACAAGTCATCCAAGTGGACTACAATGTAAAATAGTGAAATATATTTAACAAAGCACCTTACATGGTAATGGAACTTACCCATGTGGAGAAGAACGAAAATCTCTTCGCTCAGGACTTGACGCTGGAGATAATCCCTGAGCAGATGATGATCTAGGCTTCATACGTCTACGTCTTTCTGGAGACGTAACTCTATTTCTAAATCCCGGAGACCTTCTCGACATTCTGGAAGATCCTGACTGACGAGATGGAGATTGAGATGACATAGCTTTCATTAACCTAACAAAAATATTAAATATTCATAATTTAAGTTAGATGATAAGAAAGATAGACAAGATCATTCATAAATTTAATTTAATTACAAGTTTAGTTACATCATCATGTGCTCATTTCATGCATACCTCTGCAGATACGATATGTTTAAGAGATTATAAATAATGTAGGTAGGTAACATAATTGGAATACTACAAATGAATTACAATATACTGGAAAAATTCACCATTTATAACAAAATAAAATTATTGACCAAATATTTCTTCCCCAAGTTTTAGGGGCTTCAGTTGGTTCAACAAATAGATAATATAAATACATACTAGTTGATTTCCAAAGAAGTATATAAATAATGCACATCACAAAATTTATTGCTTTTTTTTAAAATTACAAAAATGAAACTAAGTTTCAATAATGCAATTTTAAATCATAATACTGCATCATATATTGAATTTATATTAGATATAATATTAAACATTTTGGTGCACGGCTATAACGAGTATACAATGAAAGGAAAATCCTGATCATATACCCCTTTAGCCCATTTTGCAAATCGAGAAAGGATAATAATTACTTCTAAATCAACAATATTTATATAATTCTATCAATCGTGTGATTATTCAACTATATTTTAAATGTTACTCTGTGTTATACAAAAAAAAACTTATGGGCTGCATTTCTGACACTGGAACTAGTTAAATAAGCTATGAATTTTAATGAGAAAAATGATTCGAGTTACGAACAATTCTGGAATTAATGGAGATAGTAACACGGGTGCAAACAATAAATTGGTAACAAAATCAATACTATCAAATGAAGACCTGCGTAATGAATACGTCAAAAGAACGAATAGCAAAATTTCAAATAAGGAAAAAAAAATATTTGCGTATCGGAACTGTAGGACGCAAGTGGGAGCCGGTAAAGAAAGGTAAAGAGTTCAATAGAAAGTGGTAGAAAACATTTTTAATGTGAATCTAATTGAGACATACAGTGAAAGGCATTAGAATCAATTTTACAAATCGATTGACAAAGATCAAAATGCCCAAAAAATTCAATTATAAATTCTGATTTGGGTTCATGATCTTACTACTTGTCCTCGGAAATCATCTTAAGATGCAGAAAAATTACACTACGTCACAATCCCTAATAATACACTGTACAAAAGTAAATCATAAATTAAGAAAATTGAATTGAACTTGTGCATTTACATGTGATTCTCGGTAACAATGGCAGGGCTTGTACGCAATCGATGACGAGCGGCAATTTGCTACTCCATTTACGTTAAATTCTAAAGCGTGACATATTCAAGAGGCTGACGCCCTTAATTACTGTTGCATTAAACTTTTACAAGCAAATTAAAACATTAATACTCACTTAAATACCGCAATATCAGGAAAAGGGATAATGGAATATACCAATTCCCAAGTACTAGCGTCCCTATAGACAGGAAGAGGAATTGCACCGCTTCACTCGTGATTGGTCGATCACGTATCAACGGGAGTCAAATGCAGTCATGACATATATTTAAATTAATAAATAATTAGCCTTAAAACTCCTTTTTTTATTCCTTTAAATAGTTTACAAATAATATCTCGCGATAATACGTGAAATAGTTTGATATCATATGCATACAAGTGTTTGTTTGATGTCAGTAAAATAATATCGAACCACAACCAACTTATCTTTGATTAAAACTGTTTGTGTCGTAATCTATTATTAAATGTACTCTACATCCCAACTATTTCTCACAATAATTATATGGAATAAACTAACGACCAACTACAGACCGCCAAATTTCAATACATTTTTTTACGTCTATTTGTATATCAAAATGTACAACTTTTTTAAGTGCTTCGAAATGTAAAATATTCAATAAAAACCTGATTTAAGTCCCAAATATGGCGACGAAAAATTGTAAGATTTATGTAGAAAAAAAAACCCTTTTTGGTCTGTAATTTATTTATTATTGACAGTGAGTAACATTTCATGTTCACAGAATTGAATCGGTAGAGATTTATTCCAGTATAAATAAAGGACAGACAGCATCGACGGAGGACAAGGAATAAGAAAAACTTTATTTCCATACAATTACATAAGTTCAATGAGGGAAAGCGTCAGATTTGTAAAAATACAGGGGGAAAAAAAGAAACAATTTCAAATAATCCGTATGAAGTTTTACAATTATATACTACTTTACTTGCTAAATACTCTTTGAAAACTAATTGCCTTGTAGTTCTTTTACTTACACTGGCAGTTTATTATAAAATAACATTCCATGGGTCACGCTTTTTTTTTAAGGAAATAGTATAAACTCTAAAATAGTCTGCATTTCTGCACACAACGACGTTTCGAACAGTGCTAAACTGTAAATATATAAGAGTGTTGACCGTTAACCCTTGTGACCAAGAGGGAAAAAAAACCAATAGGAGATAGGCAGAACGAAGGAAATCGGTAATGGACGCGAAAGAGAAAAAGGTAGGTATAAATACGGAAGTTGAAAAAAAAAACAAGACAAATCGCCTAAGGTTCGCACCCGAACATCTCAAAAATCTCGTGAAATTTTGTAAATCCTAGAAAATCTGCAAACCATTACAGGTAATTGTTGATTGGTTTTTTTTTAAGATACAATGCAGGCGAAAAATTGCGGCCAAAATTGGTCAGAATTGAACATTATTTATTAATTTACATTATGTCACGACGTTTGGTCCCTTAGTTTGGAACCTCCTCAGGTGTGAAACAATATGTAAAATAAGTATAATTGAAATAAACAATAATATGCTTTTATAAAAATACAAAAAAAAAGTTGTCATAAGCTCAAAAAAACAAAGGTTTTTTTAAAAAAATAAAAATTGGGGTCTAGAGCCATTGCAAAGTTTAGTGAGATTTGTCTAGAGGTGTCGAGTGGGAAGCCTCTGGCGAGTTAACACCCGGATGACCCAAAGATACACTAGGAAAATTGGATTTATCAAACAAAGGTGACAAAAGTAATTAATAGTCCAGATGAATTACAGAGTCAAGTGATACAGAGATTACTCCAACGTTTTGACGGCAAAGAAACTGTCATAAGGAAATTAATAACAGGGCAATAGAGTCTAGCCTCTTACTATATATACAGGCATCTCTCAACCTTAAGAGCTCCTGCACATTTCTCTACTTTCACTCAAAGTCACCCTTATTATTTATATTTGGTCGATCTATTTCGTTTCCGACAACTTAATTTTACCTTTCCCGTTTCTTCTATATTTTACCTATTCGCTGGTTTCCTATACCCTCGGTGGTGGTTTCCCAGTCTCAAAAAGAGGGTGAGCAATTGATACTTATATTATGGTTTCATCACAATCGACACGTTTTCAAAACTGGAGGGTTAAAGCGAGTACTGTTTAGAGGTGTTTCAGAAACGCCCTGATGACGACGTCGTCAAGTCTTCTTCTCCCTCACGCCGCTCGTGATACCTCGTCAGACGCATCATCCACACACTATCTAAAAGTATCAGCTCCACCAAAATCATCTTTTCGCTCACAAAAAATATTCTCAAGCATTCAGATTTATTTTCACTGAATTTACGTTATTCTAGAAAGCTTATAACTGCCCAGTTGAATTCCAGTACAATCGTCTCTGGTTTTTAAACCTCTTCCACCGTCGTAGGACACAAATGGAAAACTAGATTATTTTATCGCGCTTTGGATGTTTTTGTTGCTTTTTACACAGACGATAAACTTATTCCCAAAAGGATACTTCCATATCAAAACCATCAGCACCTTCTCTTGCCGACTGACAACTATGTTTTCAATTTGTTACTTGTTGTATGGATGCAAAACGTGGGCAGTAGGAGTTTCAGAAAGGAAAATAAGCCTTTGAAATGTGGTGCTGTAGGAGAATGAGATGGGTGGATAGGGTAACTAACCAAAAAAAGGGGGAGAGAGAGAACAATGTGGAGGACTTTGAAGGGATAGATTAATAGGCCACATTTTGAGACACGAGGGTATCGTAAAATTAGTATTAGAGGGAAGTGAAAAGAAGATGGAAGTCAAGGATGGAATATGCTAAGCAGATTAGATATGTGGTAGTTATGCAGTAATGAAAAGGCTTGCACAAGATAGGTTAGCATGGAGGGTTGCATCAGACCAGTCTTAGGACTGAATACCAACCCTACAAATAGCATTTCAATCATTATTAACAAGTTTTGCAAATATTTCTTCCTCTTAATATTTATTCTCCTGCTCTGAACTGTAATCATGGCCGTGCCCCTTTCAACAGTAGCTCTTATCTAGTCCCATCCTTTTTAAAAACATTATTTTAGTCATGTGCTTCCTCTAATGTCTCAA
This sequence comes from Eucriotettix oculatus, assembly GCA_034510155.1. Lineage (NCBI taxonomy): Eukaryota > Metazoa > Arthropoda > Insecta > Orthoptera > Tetrigidae > Eucriotettix > Eucriotettix oculatus. Next base: position 6,494,128 of record CM067379.1, read on the forward strand.
ATTCACCTTGTAGGTACTTTTATTTAATTTAAGGTCAAATATCTACTACACGAGCCTTTTTTTAAAAAAAAATAGGTATTCATCACCTCACCTTTAACAGAAAATAAAAATGTAGTGATAAAATGTCGTAATGATGCAAACTCTCCGACTATTGTGACTACTTACTGATTAACAAGGGTCAACAGCTGAGTTAATCACAACTCGACAGTCAAATTCAGCAGTTTTGGAGTCAGATCTTCAACAGAAGGAGGGGTTCATCAACAATGTACCACTCGCTCCCTGTTCCAACTTAAAGGACAATATATCGGAAGAAAATAAATATAGGAACAATAAACGTCTGCTATACGAGTAATTAACAGTAGTTTTATTTTAAATACTTAAAAAAAAAGGTAAAGCGACAAAGAAATGAGGAATGGTCTGCTGAGGAATCTCGCAAACAAATTGACAAAGGTATGAATAACAAGCTGGACAACTTTAAATAATACGTCAGTTGCAGTAAACTCCATACTGAATAGCAATCTTGCTGTATTTAAAATACAAGCATCGTAGCTTATCGAGAAATTGAGAAGCGGGAAACTGCTATAGCTCAAGGTGGAAAGTTTAAATAATGAAACTCTTGCACAGGCGATTATTTACATACTTGTTACTGCCAAAGTCCTTACTTATTTGGCCAACTCGCACATTGGCCGAGGGGTGTATGGCCAATGCCGATCTACTTAAAAAAACTGGTGCACATTTCACGAAGTGGACAAAATTTGATGTGATAATGTAAGGCTGTGCGGTAGGTGACAAATCTTTCACCTCTTGTGTTATATGTAACATTCACATCATTATTTAAAAACTGTTGCTTTTTAATAACTGTAATAATAATTAAACTTATTTTAATGTTTTAACATTTAAATCATAATGCTTCAATGCATACAAACCAAAGAGGAACTATAATTGCTAGAATAGCATTTCACGAGGGAGTGTACCAACTTTCAATCTTTGAATATTATCAATTACTTTCTTCTTAAAATATGTATAAAATGTTATTAAAATAAATAAATGTTTACAACTGTGCAAAGTTAAATCACTAGTACCAAATTATCTACTGGAAATCATCCTGTTTTCATTAATTCAATGAAGCTATTATTGGTGATATTATGATTATTAATTATTTCTTGTGAAAATAAGCATCTTTTATGGTTTTCATTACTTCAATATAAAATTTACAAGGGGGTTTTTATTTGAATATATAAATATATTGACCTGCAAAGAGGGAATCCAGTTAGCCTTGCATCAGTAAACTGAATTTTGGTTCAGGATTTCTGGTCACTTGTTTAAAATATAGCTGCAGAACGATTAAAAATGTGAGGCAAAATGCAACATACTGTAAACAATCGTAGTACAATCCTTTTTTGTGAAGGTTTTGCCAATTATTGGAGCCATAAATCCTGTCTGCTAATGTTTTAAGTGGAAAATATATATTTATTATAAAGTCCATATGCATTTTGGTTGTTTATTATAACTTTGTAGTAATGTACTATATACACTAGTGTATGCCATACACATTAATTTTAAAGCAAAACTCAAATGAAAATAAGGGTGCATGTTAATACATACATAGGCTGTGGACTCTGAAAAAAAATAATTATATATTTTTGAAAAAGATTTATTTCCCTTAAAAAAATATGAGAAAATAGATGTGTGCAACTTACACAACGGCATGGCATACACAAGAATGTACAGTAATTTTTATTTAGCTGTTGATTTATGGAAGAACTATTAGTAAGTGAGAGATGAAATTTGGAAGTCACCAAGTAATAATAAAATCAGAGATGGTATACCATATGATACAAAATGAAAACAAAATTAATTTTATAAAACAGTAAGGCTTTTAATTACTGAACAGATTAAATTCGCAAGTATTCTGAATGATGCAAATTAGAACATTTGCACACTGTAATGCAATGCAGAAAAAATGTTAATATTCCTCCCTGCATTAGATAGCACATTTCAAGACATTCAAATTGAAATAACCATCATAAATAAATTATTTTTCTTTATGAAAATTTCAAAGTAATTTTTTTTATAGTAAAAAGGAAAAAAATATAGTTCTGATCACTTGAACACCACTGTATCCAACATTGCACCCAGGCACTGAACAATGTTTGTTGTCATCAATACATCAACTTTTTCTTCAAGATGTCTCTTTGGATCTTGCTTACCAACATTCTTTATTGCCAATTGTTCTGGAGTCATTTTCTCCTCATCCTCAAGAGCCTAGAAATTTAATAAGAAATCAATCCAAATATACAGTTCAAATTTGTTCAACTGTGATTAAATTAAATGTTTTGGATGACATTTTAACTTGCCAAAAATTAAAACTTCATATAAGAAACAACTGAATATATTAATTTAACTCAACTAATTTTCAATGACATTTAATAACTGAAAACTTTATAAAAATTACATATGCCAAATTACAAAACATTCCACCATCACTCACATTGAATATATCTTTTACACTTAAAAGTTGTGCGTACCAGTTTCAGAAAAATTTACAAGTATGTGTGTATAATATTACACTTGGTTAAACTTCATACTTATATAAGTACATGTTTTAAGCATAAAAGAGCTGCGAGATTTGTTATATGCCCTACATAGCTACCTCACACACAATTATTTTTATCTGCAACTAAGTTAAATTTTTTTTTCTATCCCAATACAACCACACTTGGTAAACAAATGGAGTTATTTCCCTTTCCAAACAAATCAATTCTTACAAGTTCTATTATGACAGTTGCAATAATGCAGTGAAAATAATTCTAAACCTTTCCTCACATCTCTTTACAACCATTCATCACACAATGAGACAAATGCTATGCATCACCTTTCAAGAATATCTATTATTAATACTTGCAACTTACCTTGTTATAATTTCTTGCAAGGTCAAGCATATCATGAACAGTTGATTCATTGAGTTTACAGTGTTCATCATAATCTGCCAACATTAAGCCATCCATCCACGATTTCTTATGCAGGTTGAGTAACATCTTCTGTTCCAATTCATTTTTACGGTAATTGATACTAATTGAATAATAATGTCTATTCAAACCGTGAATAAGAGCCTGAAATAATTTGTTAATTCAGAGATTTAAGAAAATTTTTAAAATATGAAAGTATGAAGAGAAAATTCCTTTTAAATACCTGCACAGATGGTTTCTGCAGATGGCCTAAATTTGATGTAGTTTGCCTTGGTTCTTGGCCAAGTACCATCATATTAGGATTTATTAAACGGAAAGCATCAATAACAACTTTCCCTGAAAATGAACATTTTTATTAAGATGGGTAAATAGAACCATTTGAATTTCTAGATTTGTCAAAAATAAATTGTGGACTAACAACCACTTTGGTACCATCATACCCCTACTCCCACCCAGCTCAGCCCCATCATCTGCCTCTCTCTACTGTTCGTGACATCACACAACTATCCCATGAATTAATTCAAAAAAGCTCATTCCACCCACAATCACCCCGTGCATTTGGCCAAAAAATCTCATTCCACCTACACATGAATTTAATTCAAAAATATTTGCCATGCATTTTTTGGCGATATTACATTAACACAAGTCTGTGCTCAAGTCGAGCGGACAATGGGAGGATCGACGGAGGGGGACGAGGCGACGGTAACAAACTAGTCCAGTTTGAAATTGGACCATGACAAGTTCAGCACTGTTGTCATTCTCCCAAGCCAATGAAGAGATTGTCAAATATTGAAGACCTACAAAGTGTAGTTGCTTAAGAAAGAATTCATGAGTACAACAGATATTAAACCATGACATTTCGACTACCATAAGCTGTCATCCTCTTCACCTGGAAGATCATGATACAGCTTACTGTCATTGAAATGTTAAGGTACAGTTTAGTGAACCTCACTTCAACCAAGCCCCACCCAGCTGTATCCTCCGTCACTGACATCACAGCCTTCATTCAGTGTGCAGCACAAATTAAGGAAAATCTGATGCTTAATTATAAATATAGAATCAGTTAACACTTGAATGAAGCGATATATTCCTAATGGCAATTTACAACTAGGATGACACCGAGCTTCTACTAACTTGTCTTTAGCAGTGTTACTTTCAAATTTTGTCAGAAATTAGAAGAATTCATAACTGCAATCACTTTTAGTTACTGTATTTCCCCAGATTTAAACAAAATTCTCTTTCCAGAATAGACGTTAAAAAGCGACTAATCACTTCAGCAGCAGAAATACAATTACTTCAATAAAATTTAAATCACAAGTCTCTATAGACATGAAGTAAAAGTAAACAAGTTTTCTGAAAAGCTTATCCAAAGTAAAACTAAACAAACAGACGGCCAATAAGACATCAAAGTAAAACTGTTTAAGATAGTTTCTATTTAGTATTCTTTGTGTAGTTACAACTAGATATACCTTTTACACTCTGAATGGGATCCACAACAACTGCAACCGCACGTTCAGAAAGTGCTTCAAAACTCTGTTGTGTATTGATGTCAACTCCAGAAAGCCAACAGCCAAACCCTGGATGAGAATGATACCACCCAACAACCATCTCTGGACGGCCTGTTTGCTTAAGCATGTCAAGCATTTTTGCTTGGAATACTGGATCTACAGCTTCTACACTAACACCCTGTAAAGAGAAAGTATATTCTATAGCACAAAAAATTGAGCACAAACTAAAATACATTGGCCAAATTTACCAATATTTAACTTTTGGTGTATATTCACTTACAGCTGATATGGTTAAAAATTAGTTTCTAATGAGTAAAGAACCCCCCCATCTACACTTCAACTTATTGTCCAACTTGGTTTTGCTGTTGTACATCAAGTTGAAGTCATCAAGACTGTCATATTTGTGGACAAGGCACATTGTGCATATTGGAGTGTATATAGGCCAATTGTTAACGTCATTTTTGTTCTGCCTTCTCACAATGTTCAATGTACTGTGTTCTCTGCACTAGGAGATATTGTGATGCATATAATAATAAAAAATCAAGAAACAAGCATAGGAAAGTACTATAGTCAGTTCAAAAAAGTAGAATGGGATGTCATGCTTTGTTAACGAAGAAGTGAATAACGAAAATGGAAATATGCAATCACAGGAGCTCCAGAAGGATCTGGAGCAGGAGAAAATGATACCTACGTGAGCTTGAATTTTTAATCAACAAGAAATACTGATTTATGGGCTGGCCTCTTTTAATGAAGAAGAAGAAAATTTTGTTTAAAGACTAGTTGAGTAAAAAGGGGAATATGATCCCCCCAACATATACATCAAGGTTTTCCCTTCATTGTATACACGTTAACAGACTGCAACATTTTAAGTTATACTCTTGTAGATTTGCAATGAACTGGAATTAGGTTAAGCACACACAAATTAAAATAAAAACTTCAAGTACTGACCAATTTTCATAATAGAATTGCATATTTGTTTCATAAGTAGCTGCTAAACTGACAGAAAATGCTATGCTAAATTAATAAACACTATAACTGAAAGGATGTATTCTTCCAGTCAGTTTCAATTTTTTTTTCGGGGGGGGGGGCGTATGACATCAGTGGGGTTACGAAACTCAACTTTAGTTCACAGTAAACATAAGCATTTATACAATAACAAAAATAAAACCCAGTTTTTGTTTACAATCAATGGGGGGGGGGGAAATAATTAATACTTACAGTTCCTGTCTGCGGCATCGCAAAAACATCAATTACGCGAACAGTATAATCATCCACAAACTCTCCTAGCATAAGGCCCATCACTTCCATAGGTACTCCGGCTCTACCGTGCTTTAGCATTTTTAAAAGTGCCAGTGAAGATATATAAACTTGTTCTGCTGTATCCACCACTGGAGCATCTGAAGGTGGAGGAGCTTGGCTAAGGCCTGGCATGCCGCCTCCTAATCTCAATAAACGATCCATTGTGACAAATTTCCTGCAATGACAAACAGAGCGCTTAAGGCTAATTTATACCAAAGTGTCACAGTTTTAATTCATGAACACGTCGCTTCTTTCCAATTTGGAACTTAGATTACAATATCAAAAACACTTCTTACGACAATACTTCCAAACCACCGTAAAAGTCAAATTCCGACCAAGAACGGTCAGACGTACACAACTTCACAACGCTCAAATGTGCAACATCACTCAGAATTGTGGGAATTCAAAATGGACGAAGACCGTCAACACGCAGCGGGCAAAGGCAAATTTGGAGGAGGTCCTCATGGTTTAGGTGAGGAACTGAGGATTTTTCTTTATCTTTCACTGCAGTAAGTCGATGCTCGTTTTTATTAAATTCAATAGCAACTGAACATCTTTAGAAACGCAGCAATTCGGGAATTCATAACCTGCAGTATTTTGTTATATCTTTTGGTCAGAGTAAATAGTTCAAAACAAAGATATTTAATTCTCTTTCTCATAGGTAGATGTTTTCTATTATTGAAATTGGTTTACGGCAATTTAATTATTTTTATATTCAGCGTCGCATTTTCCCGATACATCAATATTGGTTAATATTTACAGATTGAATTCATTGTAGCTCTCGGATGGTTAACATCCAGAAGCTAAATATCTGGTATTTAACTAAACTATCAGTAATATATTTTTACAGGTGACCCGGACGACCAAAGTTTAAGGAAAGTTGAACGGGAGATACTTATTCCAAAGAAAATGCGTGACAAGGCTAGAGACGAAAAATGCGTAAAAGAAGTCGCTGGTAGGTTAAGAAAGGGAACTTGTATATGTAACACGTGTAATGCTAAATTTGTTTGACCGTTAAACTATTTTCCAGACTTCTCGGAATGTTGTAAAAGCAGCAGCATCGCAATGGTTCTGACGTGTCGTAAGGAGAATTCAGCTTTGAAGGCCTGTTTATCTCGGTGGTACGAAGACGAAGATTTCAAAAATTTATGCAAAGAAGAATACCTAAAAGAACGCTCTGAATATCGCCGTACGGGCATAAGCCAGAAGCCAAAGCAATACTTAGCGTAGCTCGACTACGACTTTTTTTTTATGTAACAAGTTAGTGTAAATAATTGTGTGCGCAATAAAAGTATTTTTTCCCCGTTGTGATCAGCACAAATCATTTAAGATAACTTAACAAAATTTTTGTCATTACATCACTTTTTTCTCAGTTTGTTGAAAATTCATTACACGAGTTCCTCGTCTAATCTATTTTTTGAAATGATTGATCCTATTCTGACAACTTAATTAGGTTTGGAACCGTAGATATAAAAAAACAGCTGTTCGTGCAGATATTATAAAGGGCATATTAAATAACACATATGTTCTGACTAAAAGAAAGCCAACGCAGTAATAATTTGCTAATTAGTATTAAAATGAGTAATATTCGCTGCTTGACAATTTTAGTCCACTAGTTGCACTATTACAGGCAACAGTAGATTTGTTGATCATACATTGGACTGTTGTATATGTTTCCATACAAATGGAAAATATTTCAATTAAAATACAAGTATATAATCATAAACGAGAACATAAATTTACTCTTGTAAGATTTCGGCTGTTGATATCTGTGTTCTTTCGTTTTAACCTTCCAGTTTGAATCCCGGATCGTTTACATTTTCTGGAAAACTTAAGTAAAAACGTCTTATTCCTGTACATCTACTCATTTTCATTCAACTTACAATGAGCATCACTTTTATTGAAATTGCATTAATTTCTCTTGTTATTGTACACTGCAACGGCTGTGAAAACGTACGAACGTCAAGCTCAATAGAAAATAATTTCTTTTGTCTTTTTATCTTCTTCGTAGTTTTGTCGATCCTATCGTTATTCTTTAATCTTTTTCCATCTTATATTTAACACTCGTTACTCGTCCAATGTCTAAATTTAACAAACAAAATTATTTTACCCTACACTATTACAATAACGCATAATTTGTATTAGAAAGTTTCTTTACGATATTTTGTGACCCAGTGTATGGGAATTTCCTCCAGCGAAAAAGAGAGGGATTATTTCTCCCACACGTTACGAGTGTCTGCATTAGATTTTCCTGAATCTGTATGTAGTTGAGGTTAGCATAATTAACCATCGAACGCTTGTCAAACAATTTAGGTCTCTTATTTTTCGAAAAGTAATAAGTTCTCCTAAAATGTTAATTTGTTTACAGATAGAAATAAGACAGGCTATAAAAGGGCAATATTTATATCCTTATTTGACATCAGTTTAAAAACTAACTCCCAAAGTTTTGTGTATCGATAACCTTTTTGAATTTACTCATAAATTTGGTTGAATTAACTTAAAGGCACAAAAATGTGATGTAGCTTACCTGGTCACAAATTTGAATGGACCTCAAATATATTTGAACAATAAATACTGAATTGGAATGTTTTGTTTAAAAAAATCTAGTAGAACATCTTTAAAAATAACAAATGAGTAGTCAGGAACTAACAAAGAGGTATATAAACATTATAATTGACTTTGGCACTATCTTATAGTTGAATGATCTTTGGTAAACTTAATTACGTTGTAGGGAACATCTGTGGAAAGTTGACATCTCTGCTTAAACACAATTGTCAGTATGTCAACGGGATTGTGTGTGGTGTTTTCATCACTGTCAATAGTGATATTGTTGTCCTAATTATTAGCATTTAACACTTCATTCAATTTACCGCAAAGTGCATATATTAAACATAACGTTTTTACGTGCAAAGTGAAGTTTGAATCTCTTTACCAAAGAAATTAAAGCTAACAAAATTTTGGTACGGTTGAGTGTCTTGTAACTTGTATTGCAACAATCGTAATAAAATGTCTGAAAGCACCTCGTCCAAAACTTTTGAAGAGAAACAGGCCGAAAGAATGAAGAAATTGCGTTCCCTTCATACTAAAAGGGTAAGTTGGTTACATATTGACATTTCGTTTTGTTCGATATTTTCTGTTATATATTACGATTCTAAGATCCTATTAGAAAGAATTATCTAATGTCTACTCGTAATTAGCAATAAAAGTTTGCCATCCCATGAACTGTATAGAAAAAGCACGCTAATATACATATACAATTATTCTCCTCCGAACCTTTCGACCTCTACAAGGCCATATTCACCAGTTATGAATTAAAAATATGTGAAGTTTGTCCTCCACAGACATATCAGTATCTTAATTTCAAGTTACTCTTGTTAAGATGAATTCATAATAAAGTCCATGGAATCATACTGGATGCTTCAAGCTTGGTAATCAAATTGTTAAATTGAAAGTGTATTTGCATCATTATTCTGATTAGACGGAATTTATTTTACATTATTGGAGGGGTTCATATTTCATACGTGATGAGAAGTCATTACAATTATTATTTTATAGAATGAAGCACGCCAGATGAACCATCAAGAAGTTGTGGAAGAAGATAAAAGAAATAACTTACCTACCAACTGGGAGGCACGCAAACGTCGTGCGGAATGGATACTTGCTGATGAAACCAAGAGAAAAGAAGCAGCACAAAAGGTAAGAAGTTTTCTTCTTTTCAATAATTATCCCTGTATACTCAATATTTTGGATACACAACTTCTACATCGTACCTCTTTAAAGAACCTTCCCCTTTTCATCAAATATATCAATAATTTATTAAATGAATATATGTATAAAGATTGGTAAATATTGAAGGAATTGTGAATGGTATTAATAATTGGGAACCCGTTCTTGGAGGGGGCAAATGTCATTAATGGTTTCAAGTTTGACTAAGCTAAAATTATAATGCACGTTTGCCCAAAGAAATCTCATTCACAAGAAATATTTCTCTTCACTCTGACGTAGGGTGAAGATTATGACCGAGTTAAGCTGCTCAATATTGAGGCAACTGAAGCTGAAATCATGGACAGAAAGAGAAAGAAGAAGAACCCTGATACTGGTTTTGCAGACTATGAGCAGGCAACTATCAGGTAAACAAATATTTAATGATGCCATATTAATTTAATCAATATTTAATTTCACTTTGAATGTATTGAGTAAGCTGGCAACTCTGTTGGCAAATGAATGATTTAGCAGACTCGCCTGTAAAATCTCATGTGTATCATTTATCTAAATGTAAGGAACAATCACATTACTTATTATTCATATAATATATATGCTTCATATGTACCTGTAATTGTTTTCTTTAAAATCTCAGGAATTATTGGTAAATTAATGTTTTGTTGCATGCAATTCTTGTGTAGGCAATACAACAGACTTGTAAAGGGCATCAAACCTGATATGGAATATTATGAGAGACAGAAAAATAAACTAGGTGACGCTTTCTACGGTGGAAGGAACACAATTCTCCATGGCTTACATAAAGACTCAAAAGACGGAATTGATCGAATGGTGGACGACCTTGAGAAACAGTGCGTTTTGTTCATTATTATTCAGTTAGTTTCCCAATTTTAACAAGTCTTTTATTTGTGCATTTTATCTTTTCAGGATTGTAAAACGTGAAAAATATGGCAGGAGACGTATGCACAATGATGATGCAGATATTGATTACATCAATGAAAGAAACATGAACTTCAACAAGAAACTAGAACGTTTCTATGGTGAACATACGACAGAAATTAAGCAAAACTTGGAGAGGGGAACTGCTGTATAAAATGTATTCTTTTATATTTAGTTAACCAATACAACATTATTTTTTTTTTTACAAAACTTGATAGTGCTGTATTTTCAACAATTTAACAGTTTCAATATGTACATAATTAAAATACTTAGAAATGCCAATGTGACTGAAATTTAATTAATTATACATTCAGTTAAAATAATTTTAACATTTTTAAACAAATGTGGTTTCAAATTAATATATATATTATTATATGAGGAACTCAATTTTTCTGGCACGTAAATCAGTCGTAAGTTAAAGCTTCTGTCGAGATTGTATGCTCTGCGAGACCTCGATCGTTTCAGTCTGCTTGTAATTAACCACTATCTGCAACATCAACAACACAAAATTTAAAAATAATGCAGCGTGAAATTGATCTGTTGAAGTATGTCACTACTGAACATAAATCGGTTTGTCAACCTTTTGTGAAAGTATAGGGAAATTACGTTGAAGAAATTGTCTTATGATGAAATAATTTGTGCATTGTTTACCTTTATGGAAGTTGCAGATGCGAAACATCAGACAACCCAACTGTGAAGCACTCCTAGAGTCAAAAGTAATAAATTTGTATAATTTTGACAAAAAAAAGATGAACTAAATTATTGATATACTTTGAATATATTACTCCATGTAAACATTTTTTTCTATGCTACAGAAATTTAATTTAAATAAAATCATCTTTACAATACTGTATTACAAACTAGCTTCAACTTTCTTGGTATTTGAGTCATTTATTGGCCCTGTTTTTTTTTTAAAGGAAAATTTATAAGGCAAATCTACGGACGAGATAGGACGTGGAGGATAAGGAGAAATAACGAATTGAATAATCTCATAAGAAAATACAATATATTAAATTATATCAAAGCCCAACGTCCTGAGTTGGTTTGGTCATGTATATAGGAAGCCAGAGGGAAGATTTGTAAATTGAATACACAAGTGGACACAAACTGGATCAAGGAGTAGAGGGGACATCCCAAAAAAAGATGGGAAGACGACATAAAGAAAGACTTGGAAAAGAAGAAAATACTGAACTGGAAAAAAGAAAATAGAAGGAATGAACCGAATGGAAGAAATTTGTTGTGCAGGCCAAAACATTCAACATATGAAGTTGTAGAGCCTTTATAATAATAGGCCTCGTGTACACCAATTCAACCAGCCCCATGATGACAAATCCCAACCCTAAAAAACTTTGTTAAGAGCCTCCGTCCGTCTCTTCCATTCGCAGAGGACAACTGAATAGGTAGGTCCAAGACTGTTGGGATTCAGGCTCTCGTACTATTCATTAAAATTGACTTTGATACTGTTAATATAAAGGAAGTGGAATGCTTCAATTGAAGCAAGTTTACAGTTAATTTACAATAAAGACAAAATGGAAAAATGTTGACCGGATGGCGGGACGCGTGGGGTTCGAGTCCCTCGTCCACTCGACATTTTTCCATTCTGGTCTTTATCCTAAATTGGCTGTAAGCTATCAATGAGCTTCGATTCCACTTCCTTTACTTGAATTCCATGCACCTTCGTCAATTTACACAATGTCTGTTCTTTACCGTGTCTTTATTGCTAAAATTTTAATGCCACAGGCGCAATGGCAATGGTAATGGAGTGTAGTATGGGAAACGGTGGAATGACAAAGGCCGTTAGGTTGGGAAGGAAGTCAAGGAAATTCTGCTACTTCAACAGCATAAAAAGAAGGATAGCACAGATAAGAAAGAGGAATTTACGTACAGCTAATATAATTAGGAATAATTATTAAAAATGTTTGTTTGGAGCGTGTGGGTGGGGGGGATATATGCGTGCAAAATGTGGATGGTACAAATTGCAGAAAGGAAAAGAATAGAAGCCTTTGGTGGGATGAATTAATATAGGCCACGTTTTAAGTCACGAGGCTCTTGGCATTACAGGAAAGTGTGAAGGGTAAGGAACAGAAGATGGAGGCCAATGATTGAATACGCCAAGCAGATTAGGGAGGATGCAGAAATGAATAGGGTTACACGGATCAGACCAGTCCGTGGTCTGATTACTGCAACAACATGGGCTTAAAATTAAAGTTTTATAAAGTATACACATTGTAGCGTGATAATTGAACTTTATTTTGCAACTGGCGACATTGGAATTTTTGTTTCGTTTTGTGACGCCGCAGTTGGGAATGGGTCAAAGTGATGTTGGCCGCGCCTCCACGGTTGCCGTCCCTCTAAAGACTGCTGTATGAAATAGTTACAACTTTGATTTGTCATCTTGGCGAAAGGACCTCGTAAAACATTTACAACCACAAAACACGCCAGGGATGTTTGTAAGCACTTTGTTGTTTTAATAAATCTTTGTTAAAACTAGTTTTGGACATTGGGAAAGGAGATTCACTAACTACATCTGTTGGGTAAAAGCTGAGCGATGGCGTGATGCAGCTTCATTATATAACTAAAATCGCAATGAATGTATTGTGATATCTGATCGGAATTACTAAAAGACAAAAAAAAATTCTCTGTTCATTGTGCTACTTACTTCTAATAGGAAAGTTGTGATGAGTAACGTGGATGTGTATGTCCTGCGTCTCTCCACCTGCTAAAAGAAGAAGAAAAAAATTAAACCATGCTTGATAAATAGCAATATTCACAAATGTGAACTACTTTTCTGAAGGATGCGCCGAAATATAAATTTATCAACAAACGTAGACTTGGTGAATAATTTGGATAAAATCATCAGATTCTCTTCATTAATGCCAAATTTTAGTTCTTGGGGAAAAGAAGTGCCAACATTTATAGTTATATTACCGTACATTTATTTTAAATATGCTATTTAACTTCATAGTACTTACATCCACTATCTCACATCTACTATTCTTTTTTTTCCTCTGCTGTGTACCTTGTATGACTATGTCTGTACATCCAGTCTTCTTTGCATTATGGATCCAAGACTCGTTCCATTTCATAAACTTTCTCATTTTCCATTTGTTTACAAGATTTAACTCTTTTCGTAGCACCACACACATCACAGTCCAGTTGAGATTTTTCCATCCTGGCCCTCTAATTGTAACGTTGACCACCAATTTTCTATACTAATGCAACAAATTACTCGTCCTTCTTTATGTATTACACAATTTATTCACTACCCCCGAGATTTGCTTAATCACTTTTATGCTCTAATAAACTAACCCTTTAGTAATAAAATAGGCATTGATTATTTTTCACCAAAATAATAAAAGCTTAGCATGCAAAAAGGATGAGGAAGGTACATTTACACACTCGTGGTACCATCAAAAGATTTTGGTGACCATATTTCATTATTCACAAAGTTTATTAAAAACAGAAATGAATGTGATTTTTTTTTTTTGGTTTCTTGAATAAAACAATTTTCTTTTCATTTGATCCGTTACATAATCTTGTTTAAAAGAATATTTGTTATTTAAAAATAAATAATAAACAGTATGTTTAAGATTGATATTTATTGAGCTTGGTTGAGCTGTGTAATAAATATTTTTACAATTTCTTTATAAGGATTAGTTCAATATTTTACTTGTCCTCAGCTCATTTCATCAAAAAAAAAAAATCTTGAGGACAGATTCTACTACACACACAGGTTGTAAACATTTAAAAATTCGTCTCAAATCACAGTTTTTCATATTGCATTCGTTCTTTTTTTTAAAAAAAAAGAAACATCGGTGATGTATTTATTTAAAATAGACATTTTACGTGCACATTTCGCTTCGTTATTTGTTTACAAAAATCAAGTTTATGTATACAAACAAAATCGATTCCAAAATTATGGGGGTGGGAGGGTTTAGAGGATAACGTTATCTCAAAAATATTGAATCAGTCTTTTCTCACAATCACAAATTAATATTATTACATTTGTTTTGCACACAGTCATCAGTAGTAGTATCCGTTACGCTGCTACAGCGCTTGTGTACGGTTCAGTCAACAGTTCTTCTACTCTGACAAAGGGGAACTCGTCGACACAGAGCGAGATGCAACGGGGGACTAAATGAACAAATTAATTAAAAATCATGTTCACCTTGTGTGTTTTTATACAGGCATATTATTATTTCAATTATATTATGGATTGTTTCACAGCCGAGGAGAGATTCCAAACAAAGGAAGAAAATGTCACGACATAATTTAATTAAAAAGCTATTCTCTGTTCATCAGCCAGGTTAACCGTTTTATTATAAAACATTTGTTTCAGCAGTAGTCAGGTGAATGACCTCACTATGCCAGAGATTAATTTCACTACAATGTGTTGTAATAAACAATTAACCCGTTTGACGTACAGAGAATCGTTTATCAAATCACAAAAGGATACGTTATTAAGCTGTGCATACTTACAAATATGCTTTTACGGTTGGTAATTAATATTTTTATATTTAAAAAAAAAATACAGTTCTAAATTTATTTAATTTGCTCGAATGGTGACTAGCTTAATGTTGCAAACAGTACCATTCCACATAATATTTTAGGGGAAAGCGAAACTCGTCATTGAATCTCGTCTCTGTGTAGCGACTTCCCCCTCGTCCGGGCAGAACATATATATTTTTTAGTTTGCATGTATATGAACACGTGTAACTTCATTGCAAGGAATGGAACGAGAGAAATGGATTCACGAATGTGTGTGCGTGTGTGTGTGTCTGTCTCCAACAAAGACAACTTTGTCAAAATTTGAAGGATTAATAATCCCAGGTGGCTTTGCTGCTGCAAAGCCAAATTACACACACTCTTGAACCGTATTCTCCGCATATTATTGCATTCCTTACAAATAGTTTATATAATGATTTAATAAATCAATTATATGACTATCAAATTTACCAACAAACAAGTCAGCAATTTTAACACTACTTATTAAATAACTCTACATTTCGTACAGAATTTTCGAGTTCATCAGGTATATAAATAATCTTATTTTGAACCATAGCTCACTACAGACAATTTTTTTTTTTTTTCCAAAAATTATGCAAACAAAATTTCGTAGCCAACCTCCTGTGGTGTAGTGGTTAGCGTCGCTTCCTCGCACCACAGAGGTCCCGGGTTCGAATCGTGGCAGGGGCTTGGAGGACGTTGTGTTGTTGTAGTTACAATACTATGATTCCCTTACTTAGATATAAAGTTCCTTGCAATTGTGTACAGTCGCTAGTGACTGGAGCTATTAGTGCGACTTTAAAAAATGGAATAAAATTATAAAAAAAATTATATAGATTTCATTTTGAATGGATAGAAAATTTTGATTCCTGGACTGCATCCAGAGGCAGCTGCAGCTAAAATGCTTTTTAACAAGTTGGTATTGTAAACAGTTTAATCACTATAACGAGAGGGTATTGAACACTTTGTTCGACCTATTCATATAATTTTCAACATTCAACGCATTCGGTTTACACCGGATATGCAGAATTTCACTTGTCAGTCTAGAGGAATAATTTATTTCACCAAGAAAAATTATGTTTTTTAGAGCAAACATGCTTGGACTTTATTTATGTACCTGAAGAAGTCTAAAAATTTGAGCAAAGTGTAGAAGAGAACATTAATAAACAGTTAAAATAGCTGATGTATAGGATTTCACTTTTATTTGTAGACTTACGATTTACTTTTTATATTACGTACAGGGTGTTTAAAAAATGTACTCACTTATTTACTTTATTTTTAAAAACAGACATAGGCTAATGGAGGTTAATTTTGAAGATTTGAACATCTGTCTCTCTAAAACCACTAATGTTTGTAAAATAACAAATGTCAAAGTTCCAATAATGCTGTCTATTTGAAGCACATGGAACTGTTCATGCTGATCATATGAAACTAGAAAAACGATAAAATAGCTAAAAACAGACCAGCGTTGGGTGTGAAAAAAAAATCACTTTTTGACAATACAAAACATTTAGAAATGTAACTAACGCCTGCAATCGAACAACAATTATTAGAAAGTAATATAAGACAGTACATTTTTTGGAGCAACCCACATTATTACTGGTGTTTACGTACAAAAATTTAAGTAAACCATTCTTTTCACATTGACAATTATGTTAAAATAAGTACTGTACCTATTTATTCCCCAAGTGTGAGTACAGCACACTTGGACAAATATTAGATTTTTTGTTTACAATTGAATATTAAAAATACAAATTTATTGCTGTTTATTAATTAGATTAAGGCAATTATTAGGACATCACAGAAAAATTCAACAATTAGTTTGATTATTGTCGGATGAGTGCAGACACAGTTAGTTGGGCAGTGAAAGCACGGGGGCAGTCTTTAGGTTGTAACTGGCCACGCTATCAGTACCTAGCACGATACGTGGCATTTCACACTGCTCGCACTTGTCCAGAAGAGGGTGGTTGCGGAATGTACATTCTGAGCATGTCCAATTGGGACCGTCGGACGTTATTTCAACCTCCTGGTTTACAGACGCGACTGTAACAAGAAAAAAAATAATACTTGTTAAAATGTTTACTTGCTCAACATGGTTTATATCAAAGTAAATGAGTGTAGGAAGGGATGAATTGTGAATAGAATCTATACTTGGTTAAATTTATTATCAACTGTTGCTGCATCTCAAGAAGACAGATTATTATTAATAGTAAATCAATTAACATCTGTTTTTCCAATAATTAAATGAAATAATTTAATGACTAGATACAAAGTTTTTATTTAGTTCTTAACAGACATTTCATCGCCATATTTGTGACTACCTCATGCAGTCAGTCAACTTTGGATTTTTATACATTTTGCATATTTTAAATCAAATATAACATTTCCCGAGGAAGTCCCAAATACGGCAAAGAAATGTCTATTGTACTAAATAAACACTTTGTATCTGGTCATTAATTTATTTCAGTTCATTATTATTTCACGTAAATTATTAGCCACGAAATTAAAACAACTGATAAAGTAAAATATTTGGAGAGAAATAATGGGAATCATTTTCAGATTCTTAAAACAAAGGATACACATTCAGAAGGTAACATTAAACAATTAATGACCTTGTACAGACTTTATTCTGTAATAAGGAACGTATTCTGCAAGTGTACTCAAAGCAATGTTTTGGCATGTTTTTATGCCTCCTTCAGGTTGTTTCCTCCCACAACAGTGTCAAAACATAACAAAAATATTACACAAATAGTTATCACCAGAATGGCGGTGGGAGGAAAAAACCTGAAGAACGTACAAAAACATGCCGAAACATTGCCATGAATAAATTTATAGATCAAAGAGTGTACAAGGTCATCAATTATTTAATTATATGAAACAGATGTTAAATTTAAACATTTTGATAAACTTTTACTACCTAATAAATTACTTTAATAAAACAGAAGTTTTTGATTGATAAGAGAAAAAACAGGTATTAGAAGAGAAACCCATTCCAACTAATATTTTAACAGCAACGGTTTTACCAAAGCCAAGCTCTCAAAACCTCGACAAACTTTAATCCAGAAATAAGTAAGGTGGACACAAACCTGGGACCACGTTAAGCATAAATCAATGAGAAAATATTAAGTTGTTATGCTTATTGGAGTGCTTACGGTAGAAACATATTAAATTACAATATGGTAAACTTTTCTTTTTTTGTGTAATTATGCTCTGAGAAGACTACACATAATTCCACTGTGAGTGCAATTGACCAATGAGGAGAGAGGCAGAAAGAAGTTCAAATTAACAGAAAGAAATATCACAAACACTTAAAAACACGATAAAAAAAGATACCAAATAAATTACTTCAGAGTGTGTTAATTGTCAGTCGATAAGCTTACTGTACAATAAAAAGTGTGTTTTTTGACCGATTAGTAAAGAAATGAAGAAGAAAATTAGTTTGCTCTCTCTCTCTGTCACACACGGACCGTACTCACAGAGGTGAGGCCGTTCCCTGGGGGCGTTCTGGCGAGACAGAACAACGCGTTGGCCAGTATAGATATTCTTATAGAACTCCTCATCTGTTTCACCCAGTGGCACTGTGAAACACACACAATGAATTACACATCAGTGTGACTGATGGGACAGGATTTTTTTTTTGAGGTTGCCAGAAAATTAAACCAAAAATTCATAATGAAGTAAAATTTAACTATTTCAACACAACTTTACAACTTAAGTAACATTTACAAATCTTAACATATGTACAAACGAAGAAAAGGTCACTGTGCTAAATATATAAGTGAAGGTAAAAACTAACCTCTGGCATCAAAACTGAGATCAACTACTTGTGTCATCTTTTTGCACTCTTCCTGAAGCTGGTGGATTTCTTGCCGTAAAATTTGAACTTTCTGCCTCTGAAATAATAAGAGGATCTTTAATTTTGGTCAAAAGTTAAGAATAACATATATAAGTTTTGATTTAAAAAAAAAACTTGCATTTCTTTATTGACTACTGGGTTACACAGTTAATTTTGGAACAGTCTGCATGAATTTAATTGGCATACAATGTAAATTACCAATTCCATGTTTCCAACATCTTACCCAAACACCTAGCGAAGATATTGGAACTAAGAATAAATGAAAAATGATCGGCGAGATGTTAGCTTGGTAATGATGAGCAAGAGATATGAATCTACTTTATGAACCATAACTAAATAAAACATGATATAATGGTGATAAAGTATCAAATAAAATAAAATTGTACTTCTTTACAGGGCAGAGACAAGGGAAATTTATTGATTGATTGATGTTCATTGTAATGATCAAAAGACATCAAATTAATAACAACAGAAACCAAAGTATAAAAGTTATATAAGAAAACTAGGGAAAAATAAAATAAGATAAAAATTGACAAGAAACATTCCGCTCCATTACCCCAATTAAATGATACTTTTTAAAACTAGTAATGGTGTCCTACTTATCCCTTGCACTTCACTACACTGTAATTACCTATATGTTATATTTTCTATATAAAATTTTAATAAAAAAAATTTGATTGACACAAACTTTAATTGCCAATAAAAATTAGATAAAGTCAGGAATGAGAGAATGACCGAGATGAGAAGAGAACGACTGAACGTAGAGACAACAATTGAAATGGTGTGGATATGGACAAATCACTATTAAGGATTTTGAAGAGCACAGGAATAGAATATTGAGAAAGTAAATCGTTGCTAAAAATGTTGGTACGGAGCGTGGCGTTATACATGGGTGCGAAATGTGGACGATACGAGCTGCGGAAAGGAAAGAATAGAAGCCTTTGAAATGTGGTGCTACAGGGAGAATGAGATGGGTAGTGGATAGAATCACTGACGAGGAAGTTACAAACAGAAGAGGGGAAGAGCGAACAATATGGAGGACGTTGACTAAGAGAAGGGATAGATTAATAGGCCACGTTTTAAGATATGAGGTTCTTGTACAATTAGCATTAGCATTAGAAGGAAGTGTGTGGGGTAAGAACAGAAGAGGGAGGCCACGTATAGAATACACCAAGCAGATTAGGGAGTATGTGGGATCTGCTAGTCATGCGGAAATGAATAGGCTTGCGCAAGATAGGTTAGCATGGAGGGTTGCATCAGACATGTCTTAGGACTGAACAACACAACAACAATGTAAAAATATGGGCAGTACAAAATCGTAGAATGGTGATCATGGGAAGGAAGACTGGTTAATAAATGAGGAAAGAAAGGGAAGCTTGTAATTTGGCATAAACCTGAAAGTAATGAAATCGTGAGAGTTTGCTTTAGACGACAACCACCTTGCGCTTACATAAGCGATGTTAGGGTTGGCAAGAGGAAGGAAGCAAGTCTGGCAGGCGTCTTCCACACTTGATACGACGCCGCCCACCCTTCCCCCCCAACGTCCTTAACAATTAGTACTCCATTTGCTATTCCGTCACGAACGCGTCGACCACCAACTCTGGCCACTGCCCAAAATAGTGTCGATTGCGACAGTTCCGCACAACTTCAATTATAAGAAACACCTTTTATATCGAACCGTCGACATCTCAGGCCATACGGTGATGTTAAATGCATCACAATGTATAATAAAATATTGAACAAAATGTTACTTCCCTTGCAGAATTTAGTTGCTTGCATGCTTTATATTTACTTGTCCCCCCCAAGTGACTTGTCGCCCGCCATATTGCTGGACGTATAGCCTGTGCCATATTCCTCACAGCCTAATTCTAGGGAAATATGTGAAGAATGGACATTGCGTAGTAAATTGGTCACAGGTGCACTGAATTCTAGTCTTTCTTCCAAAATATCTATCTACACGCTCCTGCTTGAGCATTTCTACTTCCTTAGGCTATAAACATTTACTTTTAGCTTGTCTTTGAGAAATATGTTGCCATAACTTTATATATCCCACTGGCAATATTGATTTTAAAACACGGCCACTTTGGTTAAACTGCCGTATATAAATTTATACTTCAGCATTACATGCTTGAAAATAGATAACTATGGAGTAAATAATCTTTTGCTGCTTTAATATAATTCCACATCGCCGGCAATGGAGCTGGTCCTCAAGGAGTGGGAGGCAATATTATTAGGCTCTTTGTTACGGTCATGAGTATGAAATGTTGACAAGAAAAAAAAAATTCCAACAAATGCTCCACGACTTTCCTAGCAACAGTGTTATTTTTCTTTTGGCCGACTATGAAGAACCACGTGAAATAACTTTTCTCCTTTATTTCTCCTCTTCCAGTACAATTTCAGTTTTGTCTTTTCTTGTAAACCCCTGAATCCATTTTTCTCCGTCCCTCTCAATTCTTCTCTTCACATATTTTAATCTAATATATACGACATTGCAGTGAAGTGTAGGGAAAATGGAAAAAAAGGCGTACAGAGCAGCAGGAGAGAATTGAAAGCTATTAATTTTGTTTTAAAGGGGGTAATGGAGGAATGTTTTTTTTTCTTCTTCTTCTTAGCTATTAACCAATAGAATGGATTGTAAATTAATAATAAAAATCCACGCATCACACTGTGACGGTCAGACACATCTGCTGGCGGTGCGGAGTCAAAAGAGAGGAGACAGCATTTGAGCCAGGGGCAATAAAACCCAGACATCAGGGCGCGCGTGCGTCTGGGGTGAGATTTGGAGGCACCGGGTGGTGTCTTGAAGGGGAGGGGCAAACTGTTAACTCTCAGAGAAGAGTAACACAGATGTTATTGGCATACCTTGGTGATATGAACTAAAGTGGGGAGTAGGTATTAAAAAGGTTTGCAGAGAGATATTTGACACAAATTTCGGAGGCGATTTCGAGACAGATTGCTGGACAGATGATTGGAATTTAGGCAAGGGAGACGAGCAAATGATCGGCATCATCGGACAGGTAGTCCAAGGAGACGGGGATCTTAAAGGTTGAAAATATGGAAATTTGTTTAGGTTAAAGTAAATTTTCCTTTTTTATTATAAAAGCTTGTTATTAATATACTGATATTGCACCAAAATAATTAATATCCCCCTATTAATTTCAACACGGAATCGGATGAACGGCGTGTGCTTGACTCTGGTGGAACCAATGCAGCACGTCGTGAGACCTTCCCCAATGTCAAAGAAATTATAGTGAAATTTATGAGAGAGAGACAGACTACCACCATCTTTGGGCGTTACGTGACAGTCGATTGAGTATAGGTGAGGTGAGGAGGAAGAGAGGAGGCGCTCGAGGGGTTTCGTGTTTCGTGTTGTTGGAGATTGGAAATATTTCCAGTGCTGGCGAAGAATCCACCACGTCACAGAGCGAGTGGGAGCGCCGTTGCTATTTCCGTCGTCAAGGTCGCTTCCCACACAGCTGTTACGACTGTCACTCCATTGTGCTTCCGACTAAACAACACTCGCCATTATAAACCGCGAATACAGGAGCGTGCCGCAGTCGTCAGGAGGGTTTCCAGCAGCCCGCTGACAATTATTACAATGAACCTGTTCCAGCTCCGAGGCCGCCTTTGCTCTCTTGACCTCGCAGAGGATAGCCTCCCTCCCTTCCTCCAGACAACAATAATAACCATAAAGATTTTGTGAATCACCGTAAAAATATTCTGTCAAGTAGTGACGCTGCTGCTGCTGCTTCACTCTGTACAGGAATTTAATTGTCCTTCAACAGTGTTTTGTAAAAATATTCCATTTACATATTCACGCTTTGCCGATTATTTTGTAGTATCAGGGGAGTCCGAAGAACACTTGGAAGCCACAATAAACGGCATGAACGTGGTCCTTGAGAAAGAGTTCAACATGAAGGGAAAAACCAAGGTGATGGAGTGTAGTATGGGAAACAGTGGAACTTGGGAAGCTCAATAACCAAGGACGGTACACGTATAGTAGGCATAAAGAGTAGGATAGCGCAAATAAGGAAACTGCGAGCAATATGGAGGACCTTGAAGGGATAGATTAATAGCCCACGTTTTAAAACACAAGGGTCTTGCAAAATTAGCATTAGAGGGAAGTGTGTGGAGGCAAGAACAGAAGAAGGAATTAGATTAGAGAGGTTGCGGTTGTGGTAGCTATGTAGACATGAAAAGGCTTAGTGTGGAGGGTTTCATCAGACCAGCCTTCGGACTGAATACCACAACAACAACAACACAACCTTAACACTTTCTGTATGGCGTCTCTTCTGCTCTCTTGTTGGTTTGTTTAGTGTATTCCTTGTCGTGCAGCTCCAAGCAGTGACATTGCCTGTATTTGTGCTTCTAAGTTGAGGGTGTTTGCTGTTTTTTCATACTATGCCTTGTTTACTCTAGTTACATATTTAAATAATTTAGGCAGTCAATTGTGGACTAGTGGGTAGCTACCATCGCTGCCTCACAACCCGGAGGTCCCAGGTTCGAATCCTGATATGGGCTTCGATGTTTGTGTCGACATGGTAACAGAGACTGGGATTAAGACTGATTGAGAGTCAACACGCTGACCACGTATAACTCCAAATTCGGAATATGTCATGTAAGATGAGAGTCTGCAGTTGTACTGGTAGGCCAAGGCCCTTAATGGGCTGCAGAGCCAACGAAGAAGAAGTTAATCTTATCTTTTTGGTCTTATGATTATCTGTTACTCGATGTAATGTTCACATTTCATCAACCAACCTAAAGCAAACGGGGAACAACAATAAATCTAAATCTAGCCTCATGTTCATTTTTTCAATTATTTTTCCAAATCCTAATCACTTCATTTTTTTGAGGAAGTCAATTCTGAAATGAATAATCCAGTCAATAATGACATCTCCATAGTTAAAAGGAACAGATCAAATGTCGGCTCCACCTCATTCAGTCGTACAAAAAACAAGTCCTGTTCTACCTAGTCACCCGCTAAAAACATGAACCACAAGAAATGTAAATTTCATTATAAAAATTTGTAACTATCCAGACACTTGGCAGGCAATGGAGAAAGCAAAATGACTGGGGAAAAAAAGTGTGGAAACATGTTCACTTGTTAAGAATCACACACAAATATCTCTAATGAAGAATGTATGAGGCAAGTAAACCAAATCATAAAGGAAAAGATTATATAAACAATTAATTTCATGTAAATTAAAAGAGACAAATAATTTATAAATGTGCTTGTTGCAGCCAACTAAAATTTTTGTATAAATATATATTTTAATTGGAAAGTGCAAGAAACCTAATTGTGTCTACCCAGATTGATGAGTTTAAGTATGCTTGAAAAAAATGACATATGACCTTGTTACAAACCGAGGATATAAAGGGCCGGATTAACGTATAAGAAACACAAGCTTTAGCTTAGAAACAGACCTTGACAAGAGCCCCAGGCCATCAAAAAAAAATGCCCAAGAGCAAAAACAGTAATATTATGCCTGCCTAGATATAACTGATTAAATGTTTTAATTCTTTTTTAATATTGGATATGTTTGATCAAGTAAATCACTAAAAGATATTAATAAAGAGGTCGTAATGGCAGATTACAACTATAGTGTAATAATAATATTAAAGCCCACATTAAGAAACAATAACAATTATATCAAATGTTACATAGGACACTTTGAATGAAGTAATCTTATTTTAAATAACAGCAGGACCACAATTGGTTCAGATATATTAATTTATTACACCATTCTCACACATTCTGAAACTTTCAACCTTTACAAGCCACTAATAAACTAACCATTACGTCATACATCCATAATAACAATCAAAATATCCATCATGAATGATGGATCAAACCTCAGGCCATTATGATTTACCTCTAAGAGCTGAAAGATGTGAATATGTAACAGTGGTATAATAAAATAACACACCACAACAAACTATGGACCAGAGGTTATTCAATATAAGGCAACAATTGGATATTAAAAGGCATAATTGACTTATTTGAAAATGAGGTGAGCTCACAATTGTAGAAATAGGCTGCGCAAGAGGCGGTCTCTTCTGCTGTCTCCTCGCCAAGTCGTTTTCCATACTCCTCGCTTCAGCTTGCATCGCAGCCAGTTTCTCCTGTTCCCGCTTTAAAGCCCTCTCCAGCTTATTTTTGCGGTCCAGTTGCCGTACGAGCAAATCTGGAACACACACTAGTGAAATCACCACACCGAGGTCACAAATGTTACATAAAAATTAAGTCAGGCTGTAAATCTGCTCCAAAGTAGTTCTTCGTATGAATTAGTTATTAGAATAAAGTCTGACGTGTGTGTGTGTGTGTGTCCTTAATGAAAATTAGACTTAAATATTGCTGAAGGTAAATATATTCTTCCCTAAATTAAATTTCTATGTCGATTGTAATGAAGAATGTTTTCAAGTCTGACTTTTAATGAAGAAGATTGCAAACTAGCCTGAAAACCCTAATTTTATATAATCACAAGAAATTAATAAAACCGTGAAATTACCAAGGACGTTTTATCGGTTCGATACATTTCGGTTAATTTGAGCCGTGTTGGTCGTGGTTCGTGACATCACTTAGTGATTTCTGTCTGTTTACTCGTCCAACATGACTGGTATTAGTGGCAAAATTCTGTCAGCCCATTATAACTGTGAGGCAGGGTGTTTTTTTGTGAGTGATCGAGGATAATATGATCAAAAGGCAGGACATTAATACTATATCCAACGCTTTTTTTTCGTTCACTGTATTATAAAACTGTTTTTAGAAATAAATTTGTAACAAATTGTACTACTTTGAATAAACGAATTATCATGCATAAATTATGGAGGAATAAATTAGATGCCGGTAAGTATTTAATTTCTCGTCCCCCAAATCAGACAAAGACAAACGCAGCTTAGTTTGGGTCTTAATGAGTGCAACCTGTTGAGGAATGAGGGCAGAGAAGAGGAGCCACCTGTCCGCTAAGTTTAGCAAAGCGAGCGTCGCGGTGCAACGAGCACCAACCTTGGCTTCCGCATCCTCTCCATGCCAACTATTTCACACGCAAAAACAGAAAACCACACTAGTTTAATATAAGGGCGCGCACATCCGACACATTTACGACGACAATAAGGTGCTTGATTTACGGCGGCGGCGACCTTCCACGCGAAAATTATAAAGATTCAATTGCGCCACATGTAAAAACAGTGTCCTTCACATAAAATACGTACATTTATAAAAGTACAGGAGTCCTTCACATTAAATATGTACATTTATAAAATTTAAGATTTCAGACGGACAGAATTCTCGTTTGTTTTTCAGTTTGGGCCACAGACGGAGACAATTTCCGAATAATCGCGTTTTTGACTGAGGGAGTCGTTTACATGTTAATGGTTATTTCGCAGTTTTGAGAGCAACAAAGAGTAGTTTTTATATATATTTATATATATCGTGATGCTGATAACCCAACGAAGACATCCAGTCCTGCAAGGAGACCGAAAAGGATTATAATTTCCCATGGAACACTGGGTGTGAAAGAAGTCGGCGACGAAGATGTACAAAGAGAAACGTTTCGGACCTCAGCTCTTTTAGCATCGTTTGCCACTGCCTTGAAGGCACAGCATACATACATACATACATATATATATATATAAATTAAAATGGCCAATACAAGTTTTACTCCATTACTAGTACATTTCGGATGTGAGATTCAATTAAACATTCATCTCGACAAACACAAAATAAAGTTGCAAATAAGACATTCCATGTCAGATTAATCAAAAAAATAATAAAAATTCTTGACCTCACATATTTAGAAATTCTTTTTGAAGGACAAATATGCCAATTTTCAGTTATTTATTGTTAACTTTAACCTTTGACAGTGGAAAACTCACAAATCTGGACATGTCGAAAAATTGTGGAAAAATTGATTATGTACTTTGTTTTGTATCGCTCTTGTTCAGCAACACTGGTGGCATGCAAATTCCTTTCCATACAGCAGATTGATTTCCTAACGCCGGGGTCATTCAAAATAAAGGTGCAAATTTAAATAATAATAAAAAAAGCTTCCATGTCTGTGTCAACGTACCAAACATTTAATTGGAAAATAAATTGGCTTCAAGGCAATGGCAAACGATCACTTGTGATGCTAAAAGAGCCGAGGCCAGAAACGAAGGAATTTTTAGCGAGATTCCAGATCTTTAACAATTGTAATATTCTTCTTATATGCGAGGGCCAACCAAATATAAAGGGGAATTTGTGGGTCACTCTCATGGGCGAGCAAGAGGTTCTCCGTGTACCAGTGGCACAACAGGTCTTTTGAAAGCCGGGAAATGGCGTCCATCGCAGAAAACAACATCCGTGCAGTAAGGGACCTAACCGTTGACGAAATCGTCAGGAAGGAACTTAGTTCCTCGGCTTCTTTGTCCTCTGGAGATTTGCCACAGACACGAGGCTGCACCAATAAAGGCGATTGTCTGCAGGGAAAGTTGGGATTTCAAAGGCATTCCGTTAGGTCGAGTTCCTCCACGACCGCCCAACACTCAACATATCCTTCACGACAATGCACGGCCTCACACACAACTCGGATCAGCTACAGCATCCACCATACAACAACCCACCCTGTGGCTACCGTATGATTGGACCGTTGAGGAAAGCTCTAGATTCACAGGAAGACTGGGAAGGGCCCAGCACCTGACCCCGTGTATGCCACAAGTGGCTTTACGGGGCGAATGCGCTTAATGTGGTGTACAGAGCCCCGAGGGGCTCCCCACCGAAGGTGCTCATGCCGACTGTTGAAAACCGGCCGAGTGGAGTTAGCCAAGGATTGCACCGAGGGGCACTTCTCCACCCGACCGGCTCGCGAGTTGCGGATGTAGAGGCTGAACTCTTTGTGCTCAATTGGTTAAAGACTCAACCTTCAGCTCTTTATGACGACGGAATCGGGAAGCTTCCAAAACGCTGTGGAAATGTGTTTCAGTACAAGGAAACTATGAAGAAAAATAAAATGTTTTGAAATCCAACCGTTCTCAGAAAAATTATTTTAAAAAATTGCCGTCTATATTAGACTGACCGTCGTATATGGACACAAGTCCCTCCTTCATAGGCGAAAAGGACAGGGATTCGACTTCATGTCTGAGAATTAGGCGCGCTTTCTCGTCGATGGCTGGGATCTGGTGTCGCGCCCAAACTTTTATCGCACCTCCGCCCTGCGTGTCGTAGAGTTCTTCGTGGCGTCTCTCACGTGTTTTCGTGGTCACAGCAATTAATGAGGAAATGGACCAGGGAGGTCTGTGTAATTCTGCATGTCCTCCACGCTACCGTACCGAGGTCGATGTTACATCATTCAAACATAGAAAATTAAATAACGCAAAACATACACGTTTATACAGACGCCGCGAGTGAAATACAATCCGTGTACAAGGGAATGGAATCGTTCCGTTTGTAGCTGACGTGACTGGATGAAAAGTTGGACGAGTCCCGCGAAAGCGTGTTACGCAACGTCCAAACTGCCTAAATTAAAGCATACAACAAACTAAGATCTGAAAAACAAGAGAGCTGTCACAATTAATCTACGTTGACGCGTCGCGACGTCCGAATTTCTGGCTCCGTGCCCCCAAGACGCTTTAATGTGGACGTCGCAATCCGCGGAGGAACACTCACAGTCCCTTTAAGAGACAAATATCCTATTACTTTCACTGCTGCACAAAACACGCATTTCATCTTGAAGCAACGTGTGCCCGGCGTTGCCCGGGAGTTGCTTACACATACATAATCCCCCGCTACAGTAACACACCTGTGAAAGCACAATTCAACCATCAACGCCGCCTAATTGATCAAGTCATAACCACTGCTCGGCAGTCAAGAAATGTATTTATATGTCTTATATAAGAATAAATATACATACATACACACCACATCATCATCTACAGAAAATAAAATTGAGCTCTATACACAACGTGCCTCAATTATCTGCCCTGTGACTTATAAAAAACTTTGCATATTTATTAACTAATTAATAAGTGTCAGTACTTAGAATAAAATGTTCGTTAAATGCAAGTATTAAACCACTCTTGACATATTAGCTTGACCTAGTGTTTTTTCTCTCTGTTAAGTTGCATTATTTATGATTATATGGAGTAAGGCAACAGAGAGGGGTGGGGGAGACAGGAGAGAGAGAGAGAGAGAATGATAGAGGGTTCGTGTGCTGAGAAAGATGGAGCACAGACATGAGCAGCTGGGAGCGAGTGCGCCGCAACGCAAGGGAGTTTAAAGTCTTCGAAATGCAAGTATAAATGTGAACTTTTGAAACAATAATTATAAAGGTTCTTATACTTGTGAGGGGAAAAGTCTTCCTAAATTAACTAATTTGTCACCGCAACTTGAGTGTGCTAAGTGAGATTTTTTTTTTTACTTTTCCTTAGTACAGTCCACCGACT
This sequence comes from Eucriotettix oculatus, assembly GCA_034510155.1. Classification (NCBI taxonomy): domain Eukaryota; kingdom Metazoa; phylum Arthropoda; class Insecta; order Orthoptera; family Tetrigidae; genus Eucriotettix; species Eucriotettix oculatus. The sequence continues at coordinate 6,523,344 of CM067379.1, forward strand.
GTGTGTGTGTGTGAGAGAGAGAATTTGGCGCAGTCCGAGTTTCATTCAGCAGTGAGGCGAGTCGTGCGCGTTATGAATGCACTTGGCTCATGCCGTTATTTATGGTGTTGGGTTCGTCTCCTGGTGGCCGCGGGACGTCACTCTCACCTTACTTCAACAGCAACCACGTGGTCACATCTCAGTACCACGCTCATTCCACTGATGGTTTATTACTACCACGTCTTAAAATATTCCTTACACCCTGTATATTAATACTCGCTGCCTGATCACAGAACAGCCGCTGATACCCACGGCTTTTGAAACTCTGCACAAGTTAACGTTTTATTTGCCCTCAAATAACAAATATGAGTTATAAGCACAGACTGTGAACATTAAACTGAACTCTTGCTAATTCCACGTTTCACTTCCATACTTAATTGATTCTTACCCAACGCTATTACTTAATTTGCAATTTCTTTACAGTGTCCTTATTTCTCGTCGTCGTGGTATTCAGCCCTAAGACATGTCAGATGCAACCCTCCATGTTAACCTATCCTGCGCAAACCTTTTCACTTCTACATAGCTACCACATCTCACATCCTCCCTAATCTGCTTAGCGTATTCCATCTTTCGACTCGCTCTTCTGTTCACTTCCCTCTAATGCTATTTTTTCAAGACCCTCAAAACGTGGTCTATTAATCTATCCCTCCTCTTGGTCAACGTCATCCAAATTGTTCTCTCTTCCCTAACTCTGCATAGGACTTCCTCGTTAGTTCACACATCCACCCATCTCATTTTCCTACAGCACCTCATTTTGAAAGCTTCTGTTCTTTTCCTTTCTGCAACTCCTATCGTCCACGTTTCGCACTCATATAACGCCACACTCCATGCCAACAATTTTCTACTATTCACACTTATATTACACGTAAGTAAATTCCTCTTCCTTGCCTGTGCTATCCTACTCTAGTTATTTTCCTTACCAAGTGGCAGAATTCTTTAACTTCCTCGAAAATATCTTTTCCCAATCTAACAGCCTTTGCTTTTTCCACTGTTTCCCCTACTACACTCTATTAATCCTCATCTTGAACTCTTCCTCCATTATTATGATTTAAGAGTTTCCTTTCGACTCCCCCAATGCCACAATATCATCAGAAAACCTTAGGGTTTTGATTTCATCTCGTTTGATTATTCATTTTTAACTTCCTTCTAAAGATAAGTTAAAGAGCATGGACATCCTTGCTTAATCTTTTCTTGATTTCTGATTTATTTTCTTGCCTTTATTATTCTAACTAGTGTTGACTGTCATCAGAAGAGGTTATCTATCTTGGACAGAAAAATTTGGGTGTCGTACAGCAGAGACTCGTAAACTGTGCGTCGCGGCTGTGTTACTGGTCATTTTCCATCTTACAGTTAATTTTGACTTTTACATTCAATTCCACGTTTCTGACTCTAATTTCTTTTCTTCTGCAAACGAAGGCCGTATTCTTCGTTATGAAATAATCGTACACGGTGCTAATGAGAATAAGTTACTCCGCGTACGTATTTATTCAAATCATTTAAATAAATAAGTCTATCAACGACGAGAAGCCGATTTTATTTCCCGACGATCAGTTTGGAAACGCCAGTGTACGGTTGGCAACCCTGTTGATCCTCACAAGGGAAGTTTCCCCCAAATCTGTCATACATGGTTATGTCGTCCACACACAGTCAGCCTGTGTCGACGACTTAATTCGATCCTCCACGCACGGCGCCTCTCCCCCTCCCCCCTCCTGCTCCTCTCCCTTTCCCTCTCTGGTGAGTGAGAGAGAGGAAAGAGAAGAAGCAAAGACTGCGTGTGAACTGCAACTCCTCAAAGACCTGGGAAAAGGTCAAAGTTTTACGCGAGATTGCCAATATCTTGGAAACTCTCCAAGCCCTGACTTGCCAAGAACGTCAAAAGTAATGAGATTATTTTTGCGTCCTGTCAGATTAGTCTGGCGAGACCTTAGAGACACTATTTTAATATTTCATACAAGTGGTTTGAGATTTATTAAAAAAAACAACACTCATTACGGTGCACTTTGAAATGTTCGGCCGTGGGCAACAAAGTTATCCTCAATATTTACCAGAGAGAACAGACCGATAACTTATTGCTACATTCCTTAAGATGGCCTCGAGTTTTGAAAACTAAATTTACATGCCTCAGTATGAAAGGAAGTTGTGATAGTGTTGAAGTAGAGATAGTAACACTTATACTGCCGTCCAAAGGAGAAAGGCAGTAAGTCTAAAAAATGCTTTTGAGAAATCAAGGGATAAAGTTTTTTTGAGCAAATCCCCCTGAAAATGGTTTTATCCGCACCAAGAAATTCGAATTTGTCTTTATAAATTAATTATAATACATTTATCCGTGAAATATTTTTACTTACTGCCTTTCTACTTTGGACGGCAGGATAAAGCTAACAATCTAAAATATTTAGGAATTATTCTGATCACATGAACTGCCATATAGATTACATAGACTGATAGGGTTTTCATGTTTAGTAAGCAAATTTTTATCAAAATCATCTAAATGATTATATACAATTGTCTCTGGACATAGTCCAGAAAAGAATTTTTTGGTCTATGAATTTCTAACCATTCAAAATGTAAGACTGCGCTAATCATTTAATTAAAATCATGTACACTTTCTATTTTAATGATATGATGTCAATTCAAAATTATAATTGCTTTTTTTGTTTGTAATCAACTCATGTTGGAAATTTATGATTTATGTTCCCGAGGAAGTAAAAAATTTTGGGTCAAAACCGTCCAAGAGGACGTTATTAGTGCTTTAAAAAAAGGCTGACATATTAGTTGTTTTGTTTACTTTTAGACATAAAATTGTGTTGTTCAGTCTGATGTGGCATTACAGTTATTTATTGGATTGGTATGTTGCAAAATAGACATGTAACAATACAAGATATAATATAAAACTAACATTTGGAAAAATGTTTTCCAGAGTTCTGCACAATAGTATTGATACGTAAATACACAGACCATGTTGTTGTTATCATATTGTAACAAGAATGTGATGGAAACCCATGCAACGTTACGAGTAGGTTAGACAAACAAATAGCATATCTGATAAGAAGTTTCAAGAATTTACAAAGAAACTGCGATACCGTTAATAAATTGTACCGTATTTCTCAAGGATGTGTTTATGTTACATAAAGAACAGAACAAATACAAAAGAACCTTTTTTTATGGGTTAACAGGCTACATGAGGGTGATCCTGAAACAGGCAACTCCCCTTTAATAGCATGGGAAGGGAATTGAGAAGGAGGGATGTGGAAGGTAGAGCAAGGTAGCTAAGGACCTTATTTATGAGGACATAAATACTTATGTTTCTTTAAATTTTACTGCAAACAAAACAAGCAAAGTTGACGTGGTTGGAACTATTTCTGTACACATATATTAAATAAAATAAAGATTGTTAAAACATAATATTTCAAATGTACTATCATAACTGTACTATTTTTATAACCTAATTATTTTGTTTTTTAATTACTTGTAACGTTAGTTACATGCTGACTTATCGGCCGTCGTTTCATTTATTATAAACTTGAAGTCAGAAAACTATGTTTTAAATTTTTTTATACACTGTAAATAAATAGTTTTTTTTTCGATAAATAATTTATTATTATTATTAGTATCAACAGTGACAAGTTAATCGTGTGGCGTTTTACTGACCGCTGTGGTACAGACGCTTTCGAGATGAGTTAACGTATGTAAGAGATGCTGTATCTGTGTCTTGGAACGTGATTGAAAACAGGGTGAATCAGCACGACCAAGAACAACATGAAATGAAAGGGAGTGAATAAGGGCAAACGTCACCGAACAACTGAGGAAAGATAAAAAAAAATGGGGGAGAAACCGTTCAAACCACAGTTGGCGGCATCAATATGTTTGGCGACTATTCTAGAGCGACAGTTTCTTGGAGTTGTAAATATTGTGTGTGTGTTTGTTGCCAACATTGTTGCTGTTGATATCATTTCGGTGCGATAAGCGAATAGAGAACCTTGACTTGCTTCGCTCTTGAGAGTTGTTAAACGTTTATGTTTCGTCGCCCTTTACCGCAGCAACACTTCTCAACCTCACTCGAAAAGGAATTGTTTGTTACATTCTAAAAAGCGAAACAAAATAAAAAAAACCACAACATATTCCCTTTCCCCCCCGGCTGGATTTAAAAGGAAACAACGCCTTGAATCGTTTAAAGAAAATATTTTTTCCCCTGTCGAATCGTGACGTATATTTATCGGAAATGAGATCAAGTCCACGCAGAATGAATAAATAAATAAATAACCGCTATGGAGACCTGAGTCTGTCATGGAGAGGCTGCGCTCTCGGCCACGTTCCAACGGCTACTGTATCTTTACTGTCCGTTATTTACTCTACAACTGATTACGTCCGTGAAACAAAAACCTCTGTAACGCTGCCACCAAACTTGTGCCCTTAAAAAGAAATGGAAACTTCACTCGCTTCTGAATAGGTTCTTCAGCGGGAAAGGTCATAGGAAACATAAAGGTATAGGTCACGTGATGTGCGCCACAGTACAAGAAGGTGGAGGGAAGTATCGTTGTCAAGAAGGAACAGCCGTCGGAGAGGAGCTAACACCGTTTCTAAAAATATTCGTTACATTCTTATTAATATTACATACACCGAGGGCTTTTTACCATACCCTTAACTTTTACGGATGATTTTTTTTTCGTACCTGAACTGAATACGAGATTGTTTTCAGAACACTTCCAAGCCGCCATAACAAAATTTCGTGTTAAAGTGAGCCCCCCACTACAACGGCCCACTGCATGCCTTATTACAACACACCACCATCTATTCCTCTACAGCTACTCCTAGAGCGGAATACTTTTTCACTTACGAATAAGTGTCAGTGGACCCGGGGGGGAGGGGGGGGAGTGGATGTTACATCATTGCTTTGTCAATTGTGACGTTCCTACTTTCCTTCCTCTGCAAAACATGCCCCATTATTACTCACCATCCCTCTGTTTTCCCCCTTGCTTTCAACCAAGGTGACAATGAATGTGATTGGATTCTAGAATAAATTATTAGAGAAAGAAGATGATGATGTATATAACTGGAGAAGGTGCGTGGAAAAAATAAGGCAACATTTACAAACATTGGGGGTGGTGGGGATAATATTTTTTGGATTCAGGAGGAAACCTGGGTAACAACCAAAGGTTCACATTGTTGAATTATACCGTTAGATGATCATGTGTACAGTGGTAATCAACACACTCGTTGCTGTCGAGACAGTACATCCCCTTTACAAAGGATAAATAATTGCTTCTTATCTTGCTTTAGACTGATCTGATCCCAGTGAAAGGAAATACCATCAATTTCATGGTTTTTAAAAATGAGAGAGAAAGGCACATTGAGGAGTCTGACTTTTGACAGTCAGACATGGTGGATGACTTCTCTGATAAAAGTTCCAACTGCTACTGCATCTTCTTAAAGCCTCTATTTTTTTTTACCACAAAACAAAATCTGAACACACACAAGTGGAATTTAATAGCGAGAGGATTGTTTGAAGTAACCCAAGTAACTTGTGATCACAAAATGAGACTTATATGAAAAGTAAGTTCTTTATTTACAGGCAAGTCAAAGCAATCGACAACTTAGTCTGTAAGAGGCCATTTGTCTGATTGAGACAAAAAAAATTTCTATCTGTTAAGTTGGCAATCTTTAATCCTTTCCCCAAAACTTTTTTTCCCCATTTCACTGCAAAGTTACAAAATGTTACACTATAAACTATCTTCTCTTCAAATGTACATTAGTCAAAGGATTACAATTCACTTGGTTCAAGAAAGAGTTTCACAAGATTGCTTTCAGATTTGTGCATTTTCAATCATGCTGCAGATGACAAATTTTACAAGTGTGTTTGATTCTCAAGAGTTTCAGGAATTAAAAAACAAGTTTAGAGGAAAACACGAGTGGCAGTGGCAGTAAAATTCAGGAGTTTAAAACAGCTAAAGGAATTAATCCAAAAAAAAATTTATGGTCTTCAGGTAAGGGACAGATCAAACTCTTTATCTACAGGTAAGAAACAAGTTTCCTACACCTCATACATTTTACTTTAAGTAAAACAACATGAGATAAAATGTAAAAATTTGATACACAAACATCAACGGCCATAATCGGGGCCATCACCAGGGTTGAATATTTTAAAATTCTATTTCACATAGAAAGCTGTCTAACATTAAATGTGAGACAAAATTTCAAATAACTAAAAATTTTAATTATTTTCAAGTGAGAGCCAAAACACGTATGTCAGTACTTTCTTTTAGAACCACATAAAAAATTCAAGCGACTAAATAATACAGAACTGGACTTCGGGGTGTCGTCACACTATTCTCAAGTACCACATTTTGAAGTAAATTTTGCCAAAAATATATATATACTGTAATAATATATAATAATAATAACAATAATAATCAGAACTCACCTTGTGTGAAAGTGAAAGATTCTCCACCACTCAATGCCTGCACTTGAGCATGTAACACTTCTTCTTCAGAAGGACCGGCAACCAATGAGGGAACAGTTGTAGTCTGTGCAAAACCTTGTGACGGCACGAGGGGCACACGAGTCCTTTGAGCTGACACACTACCAGCTCCTCCTGGACCAATGCTTATCCTCAGTTGAGATTGGAAACCCTGTCGGGGGTCATATGAGGATGTAGAGTAAGTTAGGCTCGTTCCAGCCGAGCGTATGTCTATAGGGGGTTGAGGCTCGCTAGTCGGCGGCCTCAGTGTCAGATTCACCGACGTGTACGATCGAGGTTGTTGCCCGGGGCTGGGAGTGTGCACAGGTGTGAAATGTGGTGTTTGGGCAAGTAAAAGTGAAGAACGCACACGTGTACCAACATTCACAGTCGAACCTGTCGGACTCCGCTGCATGCTACAGTTCACATTGAATTCGTAGGAATCCGGTAGTTCTTCCGGAACGGAAAGAGGTTTATTTACAAAAGGGTCGAAACTGCTGGTGACGACGGGAGCTGAATGAGGTTCAGGGTAACACTGTTCTCTGCTTCTGCCGATATCCAACGAGGTGGGCCTAGGGTGTGGTTTTGAGACATTCTTGTCCACAGGTTTACTTTGGTCATCGTGACTAGTTTGTGGACACTGCCGCAAATTTTTTTCTTCCTGATGGTGAGCACATATCCCTAGGGTTCCAAGTCGAGAGGTCAAAGATTGTTCACAGCATGACATCTTCAAAGCGTTGGGGTAGCTGTGCAGCAGGTAAGCTTGATTTTCATGTTGAAGTATTGCCTCACATGAGGCCTTATCATGGAAATTCTGCAGACACAGACAAATATGTTAATTATAATTAGGAGCAAATTAACAAAATCAATTAAAACTTGTCATGCAATACATACAAATGTTCTTAGAGTATGAAAGATGAAACAGAATATCTAGGGTGTTTAATGAACATAAATCTGAGAAATTTACAACATTGGTTATATACAAAAACATTAAAAATTAATCATTATATAAAAATGAATAGACACTGTCATTTGTGGATTATATTCATTGATAACAATTTTGAGAATTTAAACTACAATTTATTCCAACACTGTGCCTCTCATGGAAAAATTATTCAGCTCCATTGCTAACATGAGAACAAACTCCAACCAAACAGATCACCATACTTTTGTAACAATGGGCATTTAATCCTAATTCATTTGCAGAAATGAGTTACGAAACTATAATCATGCTGCATTTAAAATTAGCTATAAAAGAGCTTTATGAATACAATTAGGTTGTTATCAGACTCCAAACATTAATTTCTTCTAATTACATACAGAAAAATAAAATTGCCTCTTAAATCACTCTCTCCTTTATTTTTTTAAAATTAAATTCGGGACTTACAAAGACTTGCATGTCGACACACGGTTAGGCACAACTCCGATATTAATCATAATGCACACGTTGAGTACGTCACTAAGAATAGTAATGTCAGTTTATTATATCTGAAAACAGAGGCAAAGAAAACATTCAGCTTGGAGCCGTGGTCCTACATCCTACACATTGCTATTAATAGAACCATATGCAAGTGACAACACGGCAGGAAAGTGTTGAAGCACCGGTCCGGTGTGAGAGCACATTGCTACTAAACGTCTCTCCAGAAGCTCACATCAAACATGATTACCCTCCGTACAGTCTGGTGAGAAAACCAGTGGACATTGGCACAGCACACCTCTTGGCAACGACCCACAGTTTACTGCCTGCATTGCCAGCTAAAAGCTGATGCATCAAATATTGCAAAAATTGGGGGCCAAAAACATAAGTCAGTTTTATAATTAAAATTTTTACAATTTGGAATCTTGTCCATTTTTCTTTTGTCCATATAACTGCCAAGATATTGGGTTTCAATATGTTCTACACAATTCCAAATGACCCTATCACAAAGTGATTAAACAATACAGATCAAAAGGATGATAAAAATAAACTAAGAAGAAACTGGAGACCCAAGAAATGTTACAATTCTTAACTGGATTAGAACTGAGAATAATAATTGCCATGTAATGGTAAAATTTAATAGCAGGTATGCTTGATGGAAATTTATTGTTACAGATACTTTTATAATAATATTCCCTTCAAATTTCTGAATCTATGGAATGTCCATACAGCAATGAAACAGATCATTAACCGATTTATTTGGCGTTTTTAACTGTAATTTCTCTTTACTGGACATTAACAATTGGAAGAGAGAGAAAAAAATTGGCTCACAGTTTATCTGATCAAATTATTCTGGAATGGAAGGAGAGAGGCAATATTACATAGGAAGATGGCATAATAATTTTACCGACAAGTTTGTTTTTATTAAAGCAAAAGAATTTGTATACTTTATATCTATAACCTGTGAGTCTCAACTGTTTAAAACCATAAAGTGGAAATTATTTGCAGCTGTTAAAATAGTCTAAGTTTTACTCTCATTGTTCAATATCCTCAGATGACAGTTATTTCAATGGTTAGTCGATAAATACCCTTGAATTTACGACATCCACAAAAATTCCAACACAATACATCAAATTCAATTGGTGAAAAGTTAAAAAAAAATACTAACATGGTGTTAGTCGAGATGCAGGAAATCAGTCCATGCGAAGGAACTTGTACGGGCAAATTCTACCTGTCGAATGCACTCGCTGACAACTCTGTCAGGTACCGCAGGAAATTTCTGCTTGAGTTCATGGAAAAGTTGCATTATGAATATATTTGAGCAACAGCAATCAGGATCAGGAATCACAGAAGAGGAATGAGCGGCCATTTTTCCCAGCCATCACCTTCCTTAAGAAGCCGAAGCAGCCAGAAATCATCCTCACAGCATTCTACCACCACCTTCAAAAGATAAAATTTAAATTAAAAATAAATATATTAGAGGACAAAACTGTAATTGGAAACAAGCATTAATTACACTTAGTGTTTTCAACATACCTCTAAAATTCTATTATTATTTTTTTGCAATAAATTCATGAACTAAGACTTTGACTAAATACGCTGCCTCACCCATTGTTCCCCAAAATCCACAACAGTAAATCTATGAACCAACATATTACATGCAATTAAGGGAGATTACATTATGTTATACTTATCAGTGGGTCAGATTGAGATAAAGCTACTTCAATTATTAATTGTGACACAAATATTTTTGCAAGGACATGAATTCATCATTCAACTGACTTGGTGAAATGTCAAGCAAGGACATGCTTAGTAGCAATTGTAATTCCCATCATTAGATCGTCTCAAGGGTACCAAAGAAGAAAGGCAGTAATTAAAAATTTTCGACTTTTGAAAATATTTCACGGATAAATGCATTATAATTAATTTATAAAGAGATAAGGGGTTTATGTAAATGTCGAAGCTCAAAAAAACTTTATCCCGCGATTTCTCAAAACTGCCTTTCTCCTTTGGACAGCAGTGTAGCCCATGGGCCAAAGTCAACCCTTGGCTACCTTCCACATCCCCCCTTTTCAATTCCCTTCCTGAGCTATTAAAGGGGAGTTGCCTGTTTCAGGGTCACCCTCATGTAGCCTGATACCCAAAAAAATTTAAGTTGTCCGATGAAACGTATACATAATTAAATTATTCCATTTCTGACTATTGGCCATTCTATGTTTTATATAAATTAAAAATATAATTTTCTTACAATTTTAACGACACAACTCGTCTAGATTACGTATTGTACTTTACTGGCTAAATAGTGTCGGGGAGTTATTTTATAAGTGCAGGTCTCGTGTCCAGCGAGAGTTTATCAGTAACGGGTCAAGCTCATATCTAGTGATGGCTGTCTTCTCCGTCTCTCTCTCTACAAGTGTCCACCCGCTGCCGCAGACGAGGGGAAACCCTAGTTAGTTCCTGGAGACGCGAAGGTGTCTCGGTCTCCACCATGTTTGTTTGTTTATTTGTTTGTCCGGCGGTGAATTGAAATGCACAAGTTGCTTACGTCTGGCCCGATAACACTGCAAAGTAAACTGGAGGTGCCGAAAGCTTTCGCAACGGTTACGTAAGCTTCCAGGAAGAGAGGCGAAGCATGAAGAACGCTGGTTCCGCTACGCGCTTGCCTCCATTTTAGTGGCAATGCAGTAACCCAGAGCCCCCACCGATGTCCACCACAGTCAAGTGTCTGGACAACTCTTCCCCCTTTCCCATTATTCCATCCCTACAATTCGGCTACGAGAAAAAAGATCAGACTTTAACGAAAATATTTCATTAGTATCGCTTTCCTCCGGACCCAAAAAATCAATAATGGACGAAATACAGAATTTTCTGAATTATACGTTGTACGTTGACCTCCTGTGGTGTAGCGGCTAACGAGGCAGAGGTCCCGGTTTCGAATCCTGGCACGGGTTTGGATGTCTAATGCATTTTCACAATCACAAAACCCGCCGGGAAAGGTTCCCCCGTAGAGAAGTTTCCTCAGTTGAACCTACAGAAGGGATCGTACAGTCATGAATTGGGGTCGTTATCAGTGTCCGTCAGCAAGGCGACCATGGCTTCGGCGCTGCACCGCAGAGCCACAATGGCGTGGCCAACGACGACCCTGGACGCATTTCCAAAGCATCCTGGTTTTGTATACAGCATCATCATGGCGCCATGAACTGCAGCAGCCGTGGCTCTGCACGACCGCATGTTGCCCGTACTGTCGTGACCTTCCTCGCTTCGGAACATGCTGCACTCGCCCGATCACCATTATCAGTGGACCGACTCCTGTGCTCTGGGCACAGACTTCTCAGGATCCATACCTTAAAATTTCCTTAAAGAGTTTATTACTTGTTCGTCCCACCGCAAGGCGTGTACCCTGAAGTCTACACAGGCGTAATGAATTAATTGGGCGGTTAGGTTACGTTAATAATTTTTTGGAACTAAAATTTTCCAGCCGGGAACAGTATAGAAAAGGTCTAGTCGGGATGGAACCCATTCAGCGTGTGTAATCTAGGAAGAAGAGAGAAGTTATCTTTGGAGAGCTTGGCCTTTGGGGATACGAGCGGAGCTTCTTGGAGAAGGAGGCCTTAGAGGAGGAAGCGTGAGCTTTGGCAGGAAGAAATGTTTGGGCTGACAACAAGAAATACTAAAAAAACGAATAGCAAATCCATGTTACAGGTTTTCAATTCTGAATATATATATTGATTTTGTATGTCTGTGACACTGGATTTATAAATAATAATTTTTTTTTTCATTTCCCACAGAAAATTGTCATCATTTGCATAGATTTAGAAGTACCGGGTTATTTCAGGCAGCTTCTTCTTGAAGGATTAACGTCGCCGGTGACCGAGCTGTAGCATTGTAAATTTCTTCGTGGAGCAAATCTATGCTGCCGTATTATCAGCACGTACGAGCACATTCCACAGGAAGTACGTGAGGTTTATATGTTTCTGGAAGCAGTCTTGTTGCTCCGTATTATTAGATGGGGGAGGGAGGAAATGGCTTGCATTTGGTCAAAATCGTTGCAAATTCTAATTGTGGAGGTGAGAGTAGTTTTGTATGGCGGGCGATACAGAGTTAGTGAGTTAGCAGAAGGGATGGAGATTTAGTATAGGAAGGCGTTTAGAGAAGTCAAGAAATCTTACTATTTCGGAAAAGGAGAGAATAGTCAAAGAAGCTGACGCTGTAGCAAAGTATCCATCAAATCCGTCAGGGTTGACGCCACAGTTGCCTCCGCCAACAATTCTCGTTGACAAATATTAAGACCGAGGCACTTTGAGCCCACCATTCCTCCAAAAAAAAAGGATGATGTAAATTGCTTTGCTACGTTGTAAGTCGTAAATTCATTACACGGTCTCTATCAGAGTAGGGAGACGAGACCTTTTTTTCGCTGTTCATCAAATGTAAAAAGGTTTCTCAGACCCTGCCCTATTTTCTTGAGTGAACTAAAATATTCCCCAAGTTAAAAACAATGACAGTCCAAACTTAATACGTCACGATGAAGCCCCTCGCGACTTCCAGTCTCCGCCCTCAGTTCGCGTCCAGTGCCTGAGAGAAGCTGCAGCAACATCTCGAGCGAATGAATGATCGGGACCGGAAACGGTTGAAAGGTCGGAGGTAGCCGTCTGGTTTTAGGGCCGCCCACCGTGTGACGCGGATGACGAGAGCGTTAAAACCGGTGGGTGCGGTAAAGGAAGGGGCCCACCACCGCTGCTGCCACCACCACCGCACCAAAAACCCAAAAATAATCCAAAAGCGTAACAAGCGCGATCTATAAATAATTGCGTGTAACGATGGGATCGGGTGCTGACGAGGGTCCAAGGTCGCCCCCTCACGCTAATTTTAGAGCACCCTTCTTCTCCAGCGCATCTCTGGAGAGGAAAACACAATGTTTCGGCGCCGCGAATAACTCTCCTCACATGTCCGCAAATATCGCCGCGGTGGAATGGAAATAGCAGCGCCGAGCTGTGAATGGTCCTGCGTGGAGGAGCGTTGACTCGCCACCGCTTGGGCCTTGACCTTAACTCGCGCCCATCTGCGACAGGATGGCTTTCCAAACAATTTGCTGCCTCAAGGAGCACTCCAAATCTTTCTCTAACACAACACAAATATCAACGACCCGTGTAACAGTCCAATTCCTTTAGTAGTATACTCCAATTTATCCTCTGTTTTCCTCAGAAAAACAAGAATGGAGAAATGTCGACCAGACCAGGGACTCGGACCTCCGACTTGATCTTCAATTGAAGCATTTCAACTTCCTTTATTTTCTTATCAGCTTACAATTAAATCTTAACTACCAGAATTTATTAGCACAAATACTTCGTCACACAATGTTGTGGGAGGAAATCAATCAATCCTAAGATTGTTCTGGTGCAACCCTCCATGCTCCATCCTTTCCGTTACCACATGGATACTACATCCTCTTTCACTTCCCTCTAATGCTAATTTTACAAGACCCCCTCATGTCTCAAAACCATGCCTATTAATCTATCCTTCCGAAGTCCTCCAAATTATTCTCTCTTCCCCTATTCTCCTAAAAAAAACCTGGTTAGTTTCACTATCCACCCATCTCATTCTTCTACAGCACCAAATTTCGAACGCTTATATTAATTTCCTGTCTGCAACTACTACAGTCCACGTTTCGCACCCATAGAACACCACACTCGATGGCAACATTTTCTAAAATTCATACTTCATATTAGCCGTGAGACATCCTCGCTATCCTGTGCTATCCTACGCTAGTTATTACGCAGCCCAAGCAGAAGAATACCTTAACTTCCTTCAAAATATCCCTTCCCAATCTAACAGCCTTTGCTATTCCACTGTTTCCCAAACTACACTCCACCACCTTGCTTCTCCCTCTAATATTCTTCATATTGAACTGTTTCTCCAGGACCGCGTTCATGCCATTTATTGTGGTTTCCAGGTCTTCTTCTGACTCCCCTAATACTACAATATCGTCGGAAAAGCGTACGGTTTTTATTTCTTCTCCTTGCAGTATGATTCCTTTTCCATATTCCGTTTTAACTTTCTTCACCGCCTGTTCTACATATAGAAGTTGAAGGGCGTGGGCGACAGACTGCATCCTTGTCTTACTCCTTTCTTGATTTCTGCTTTCTTCTCTTCATCTTCTATGTCTTCTGTACGGGTTATGTAAAATCTCTTAATTTAATTAAAAATCCTCCATATTAATTTCAGGGGTGAAATGTAACGTCTTCTCTGCGTGATCTATGAGATATTATTTCCATATTAATACCCTCTGGTCCTCGTCCTAGTCTTGACGCTAGACTGAAACCTGGACCGATCCTGTGATACGATTATTTTACCTCTTGTTGGTGGCTCCCATTCGATAAAAAATAATTATTTTCTTCTCGCCTGTCTGTCGCTGCCCGCCTTGTCAGACTCATTGCCGAAACGTTTATCAGTGGAAGCGACGCCAAAACAAAAGGAAGACAATGTGGGCGTCTTATCGCGGAGATACGAAGGTAAACTATGGCGTTGCTCGACAAACAGCCACGACGATTCCCAATTACTACGACAACGCTTGTAAGATAATAGTAATCGTTAGAAAATGCCCCCCCTCTACTGCAATGCGTGACAACAAACGCCCTCAAGGTTCCCTTTTTTGGTCATTTCTAAATATTTCTCAACGTTTTTTCAGGCCGGTGTTGGGACAGGTGCTGCTAGTTGAGACGGGAAGCAGCCGTGTTGGGAAAGAAACCCCGTCGCAGGTCAATTTTGTGTACTGCAATGAGCAGCCCTGAAATGGTTCGAGTTTTACATGTAGCGCGGTAGGACCCGTACCCAATTTTGAACGAACTTTCAGAATTTTAAAAGAAAATAAAAATTCAGCAAGAACATACAAACTGGCGACAGGTAGGTAAAAAGAGAATTTCCCGGCGCTATGCTGCCGGACGGGAGACATGGCTGTCTGCAGATTTATAACACTAAGCTTGTTTTGCTGAAGGAACATTCACCCTTCAAAATTTCCGGAGGACATTCTTTCGCAGTGTCATGGAAAATTTCCCGCAATGGGCGAAGGACTCATGAGGGTTGGCGGAACCAACATCACGTGGGATAGCGTTTTCCCTTGGAGAAGGAATTTAGCTGGGAGGCGAGAAGCCGAAAAATAGGGAGAACGGTTCTACAAGTTTATAGGGCGAGGAAGTAGAGTAGTGCCAGACGTTGAGGGGGCAGAGTAAGAGAGTGGTTCAAGACGTTGAGAAGACGTGGTGGGAGGGAGGAGAGTTGATCAGGACGCGGAAGGAGAAAGCAGAGAGTGGAACGGATTTTGAAACGGAGGAGTAAGCTGGAGAGTGCAACGAGAGTTGAAAGTGAGGTGGGAATTGTTGCTCTTTAATGAGAAGGAAGGCCAGAGGAAATAAGGAGTATAAACTGGGTCCATCCCACTTTCCGCCGGCAGAGGGGAAAATCTACAATTCAACCCGAAGGAAGCTCCGCTAACCTAGTAACCTGCATTAAGACACGAATGCAGAATCATTATGAGAGAAAAGGAGGAGAGTTCTGTTAGCAGGACACATACTGGGACACGAGGGATTAATGAAGGGAGGAATTGAGGGTTAAGTTGAAGGAAAATGTTCCAACAGGAAGATAAGATTTAAATTATAGAAGAGAGGATATTAATTGCGAATCCTGCTCTCATCCCCAGAGGAAAGGAAGAGAAGCGTCAGGGCTGCTAACAAGTTTAACGACTGCAAACCAAAAGACTCATTAAATTACACATCCAAATTACTACACTGCGACATATTTGACTGAATGAGGTGAAGGATTTTCCTTTCTTATCCGTAGGTTGTGGAGTTGACCGACGTGTTAGCACGAGCCTGTTTTGTTTCTCTATGCATTATTCCGTCACGCCGCCATTACGACACAACGGGATTTTCCCCGTTCACATTTTCCTTTTCGCTCAACACTGGACGGAACCTGCACGCACGTTTACCTTGATTGCTTTCATGCGGTCGCGTACAGCCTTCTCATCCCCAACTACCGTTCAGAGCTTTACAACATTTATAACAAAAAACCCACCACAGAATTTGCATGTTCGGGTTACACAGCAAGGAGAAGAAATAAAACCACCCTCTCGCTTTGTCGAGGATATTGTGGTATTAGGGGAGTCATAAGAAGAGTTGGAAACCATAATAATTGGCATGAACGTGGTCCCGGAGGAAAAATACAACATGAGGATTAATAGAGGGAAAACCAAGCTAATGCGAGTGTAGTATCGGAAACAGTGGAATAACAAAGGCTGTTAGATTGGGAAGGGATATTTTGAAGCAAGTTAAAGGAATTCTGCTACTTGGGCAGCAGAGTAATAACTAGAGTAGGACAGCAAAAGGCATGGAAGAGGAATTTACTTACGGCTAATATGAGTGTGAATATTAGGAAATCGTTGCTGAAAATCTTCGCATGGAGTGCGAAACGTGGAAGAATAGGAGTTCCAGAAAGGAAAAGAATAGAAGCTTTTTGAAACGTGGTGCTATAGGAGAATCAGATCGGTGGGTAGAATAACTAACCAGGAAGTTATAAACAGAATAGGGGAAGAGCGGCGAACAATATGGAAGACGTTGACCAAGAGACATGAGGCTCTTGTAAAATTGGCATTTAGTGGGAAGTGTGTGTATGGGGGTAAGAACAGAAGAGGGAGACCAAGGATGTAATGCGCTAAGCAGAATTGGGAAGATTTGCGGGAATGAAAAGGCTTACGCAAGATAGGTTCCATTAGACCAGTCTTAGGACTGAATACCACAACCACACACTGAGCCACGGTTTATATAGAATGATTCACCTAGTTGTATTTCGTATAATTTATATGAAATGACAAGACTCGCTCTTCGCCGAGAATTTTATTCTTCCGTGTACTCAATATAACTGTTACAATCGAGTACATTTTGTACATGGCACTTCACCGTCTCTCCTTTCCCCACCACAGATCACCTTCCTCTTCTTCTTCTCGTCCTCCTCCTGTTCTTCCGATTTTGAAACAGGTGGTTGTGTTACACGGCCATTACTACAAGGTCTTCCTCCGTGACACTTCCCACAACTCCATGAATGATGGCAGTACAGAGTCTGTCGTTCCCGAAGAGAGGAATTCTCGTCGTCGTTGTGGTGTCCGTGGACAAGGGCGTTCAATACGGACTGGTATTTGGATCCGCGCGGATGTTTTCTTTTTTTTGTTTTGCGGTTGTTTGTGTTGTCGAGGAATGCTTTGTTATATATCTCGGTGCTACGGTATAATTATAATCGCCGCCGAGACAGGCGCGCTTTTCAATTGACGTCACGTCCCTAAGTTATTTCTTAACCCTGACAAGTGTGCACGTTTATTAAAAGTTCCTCTCTCTCGGACAGCGAGAAACTCATTGGGGTTAGTATTTCCTTAGTTTTAATTACCAAATTCGAGGTGTTACGTAACACGAACACGCACGCACACACACGCACACAAATAGATAACAGGAGGAGCGAGAGATGAGACGTTGTGAACGGACGCTAGTAATAGTTAGGAATAGCTATACTATAGTTTTATTGTTACCTAATAATTATTATACCTATGTACGTGTGCGGCCATTGGCAATCCTCCAACACCCCTCGTGAAGTAATGCCTTAACGGCGGTTCCGCCAGGAGGAGGTTACTTTGTAAAGGGAGGTGGTTTTTAGTGGGTAAAAATCCCACACACCCCGCGTGTAACTCGGGTTTCACGGCGTCTTTTGAAGATTTTCCCCTACCCTCGATAAAAAAAAAGAGGAGCGAGAATTAATTTCGTCCTTCACCAAAAATCTAAGACAAAGTGTTGTCGAGGATAAGAGAAAGTGAGACCAGCACAGAACGGGGAAACAAGGAGAGAAAGCCAACAACCTCCTGTGGTCAGCCTTGAGTAACGTCCGGTTCAAATCCTGGCTGGCGCCGGAAACGCAACCAGAAAATTAATTAGCACCCGGATAACGCCCAAGCTGATGATATGATAAATTAAATAAATATATTTAAAAATTGGAAAATTCTGAAAAGTTTGTTTCCGGGGGGTCATCCATCTCCAACCACTTCCTTCTTCTTCCGGCGCCACGACATTAATTTTAAAACGCTTTGTCCTTCTCACCTATTACCTTCCCGCCCTCCTCATTTTAATTTCAAATCTGCCCGTGTATGTTTAAATTATATAAAGCACCAACTTGAGCAGTCACAAATCTATTTATTAATAAATTACACGGAACTGGAGCGAGGCACTGTTACGACGGTCGCAGCGGCGACGAAGGAAGGAGGTTTCTTGACTGAGGAGGTCGTGTACGAACTCAATGGATCGAAGGGAGAAACGCTGGGAAAAATAAACTACAGCTATCCGCACTGATTTCATGCAGTTTTCACAAAAGCGGCGGCCATTTTTAAACCGGACACAATATAAATGAAACAAAATTAGTTTTGAACAGCCAAAACACGAGGAAATTCACAAGCGAAATAATACTTTTTCCTGAGATGGTGCGGCAACCAATTTCCTTTTTCCTGGACCACTTGGCTTGGGTTGACCCACCCTTTTAAAATATTTTCCGAAAACTAGTAATGACGATTCCTGGGTTCAGAATCCATTTTCTGCGACAGATAAACATGTAGGTTTTTGGTGCACGTGACTATGAAAATCAAATTGATTTAATCAGTGAAATAAAAATACAACGATCACTCTTTAGGAAAATTTCTGGGCGAGTTTGTCAGAAGAGTTCCTCAATATTTCAAAACTAAGCACTTTTTTATTTTTATTATATTACAGATCTATATTTAAAAAAATAATTACTAAATTAAATCTTGTTTCACTGTTTACGACTAGCAATCACCGTCCTAAAAAAGAAGCCAAGTGTTCCGTTAGAATGCCCTATTTTACCAAGTGTTCCATATAAGAAAAAGGTTTGGGAAACCCTGGTCTAGTGTCAGTTTCATCAGTCTTAAATTTCAAAATAATTTGATTTATTTAGTTAGGTCAACGATGCGAGATGAGCAGGAAAAGGGGGGGGGGACAGAAACGATTTTTTTTCCGGGAAAGATATGTAATCGTAGTTGGCAGAAGTCCCTTGGAAGTCACTCGCCCACAAACGGACAATCAATCCAGTGATGACTTTGGGGGATGTGTCGCTGGAGAAGGCTGCACCACTGGACAAGGGACTGAAGGAATGATATCGGACCTGGAATCAACTTATCGGCGAATTTGAACGCAGGATTATAAAAAAATAATAATTTCAAAGGTGTTATTTTTGCCTGGGTTGTTGTGGCTGGATCACAGAGAGGGAAAGAGCGAGTCTCTGCCGCAGACAATTTAGCGACCGTCTCGTCGTGTTTGATTTAAATTGCAGCACAGCAGCCGCGTTTCATCTCGCGTCGTCGTCATAGTTCGATAAATAAAGTTCCGCCTCGTCCTGTGCCAAGAATTCGCCTCACACGGTTTAATGGCTTCCCGTGAGGACGTCTTTCGAATCCTACTCGAACACAAAGACCCGTCAAAACTCGACGGAAAGTTCTCTTTCTTGGGAAAGGACGACCCAACCAACAATCGAGGTCCTGCCTCCATCTCGCGTACATTTTCTCCCAAATTGGTAAGAACAGGTCCCGTGGTATGTGACAACCACTCCATTCATCCTGTTACGAGCGGAAGAACCACCAAACACCACAACTAAATAGAGGATCACCCGAACCAGAGTTCCCAAAGGCGGGTTTTTTCAAACTGGACCCACTCGAAGCAGCATTTTATACATTTCAGTTTAACTTAAATTTATTAAATGTACACGTTGTTTAAAGTTTTAAAAGTTGCTCAAAAATTAAAAAAACAAACACATTATGCAGTTTTTAGTGGGCTTTTTCAAGTGGCTGCTATTCCATTTCACATAATAATACAGTACACGAGATATTTTGTACTTTTTAATTTCTTCCTACTTGTGTTTTTCTACATTCTACTCATTATTAAATTAATTTGTAAGAAACTCTTGTTGTTGTTGTGGTATTCAGTCATAAGACTGGTTTGATGTAACCCTCCACTCTAACCTATCTTGCTCTACCCTTTTCATTTCCGCATAACTAGAACATCCCAAATCAACCCTGATATGCTTAGCGTCTTTCATCCTTGGCCTCCCCCTTCTGTTCACTTCCTTCACATGCTAATTTTACAAGATCATCTTGTCTCACAACGTGGCCTATTGATATATCCCCTTCTCTTCGTCCAAGTCCTTCACATTGTCCTCTCTCCCCCTATTCTGCTTGGTATATCCACCAATCTTATTCTCCTGTAGTACCACATTTCCAAGGTTTCTTAAACTCCTATCGTCCATGTTTCGCACCCTTATAACGCCACACTCCATACCAACATTTCCTAATATTCACAATTACATTAGCCGTAAGTAAATTATTCTACTCTAGTAGGAGAATTCCTTAACTTCATTCAGATCTATTCGATCTACTAGCCTTTGTTATTCCACAGTTTCTCATACTACACTCCATTACTTTGGTTTTCCTACTAATCCTCATGATGTACTCTTCCTCCAGGACCCCAATCATGCCATTTATTATGCTTTCCAAGTCTTCTTCAGACTCCCTTAATACCAGAATATCGTCGGCAAAGCGTAGGGTTTTTATTTCTTCTCCTTGCAGTATGATTCCTTTTCCATAATCCGTTTTAACTTCCTGCTTGGCCTGTTCTATAGATAAGGTCTTACTACCATCTTCATTTCTGCTTTCTTTTCTTGCCCTTCAATTCTCATTACTGCAGACTGCTTTCTGCAGAGGTTATGAATAAGTATTCTTTCTTGATATTTTATTCCTGTCCTCTTCAAAATTCTTAGTAGTGGGCTCCATTTCACGTTATTAAAGGGGTTTTCTAAATCTACGATTGCATAGTAATGTAATTTGTTTGGTGGACAAAACGGTTAAAAAAAAGTTTGTTACAAGAATACAATTTTTGTTATCTTTTCTTTTTTTGGAATTGTATTCCTTCATTTCGGAAGTCTATATTTTTCTGTTGATATTTTTTTTTGTTTATTTCATATAAAACTTTTATCTTAAGATTATTATTTGGTACAATAATTGTTCCAGTATATACAAGATTAAAATAATGTGTTTACAGAATTATAATAATAATGTATATAGTAAACATGAAGATAGGTTAGTCTATTTATTAGCCTACTTTAGCAGATGGGTTAGGTTGTTTTATTTTATTTTTCCCCGTGTGTATCTGAGAGGCATACGATGTGAGTGGGTGAGGGTTGACATGTGGTGTATTGATATATGAGGATGTGGTCTGCGGGAATGATGGTAAGGTGGGTTAGGATGAAGTCTATTGGAAGTTTTCTTTTCAGCCGACGGAGGCGTCGAGGTGGAGGAGGATTGTCATGGAGTTGTTGGATCGTAGGGTTGAAAGCGCTTTTAATTAGAGTGGTTATGGATTTGGTGATTACGGAGATTACTTTGGGAAGTTTGATGTTATGGTGGATGACGGAATTTCTTAGGTACCGGGGAGGGTTTGTAATGGTGAGTAAGATTATGTTTTGTTTGAATTTTGGCTGTTGTTCCCCATATGGACGAGGCATGGGACCAGGTGGGTCGTATGATGGAGAGGTATACGAGGCATTTTGTACTAATGGTAAGAGGGGCTTTTATGTGTAGGATGTGGGATTGATAGGTTTATTTCACATTTGTTAATTATGTAAATAAACATGATATTCAAAATTTATTTACTGGGTTGTAAATCAACTATAGTTCTGTGCATTTATATTTAATTATTTATTTCCTTCAAATCTGGATTTCATGGTGAAAGGGAAAATAGACGCAAGCTTATAGGAACATCGAATAAACATTGAGAGAAAGGAAAAATACTAGCAAGAACATCAGGAAAGCAAATGGGAAGCCAATTATGGATAAAGAAGAAACGACGGAAAGATGGAAGGAGCATATAGTCAGTAACAGAAGAAGAAGAGGAGGAGGTGGATGGTGAAGAGTTGACAGGGCGCTGACAGATCTGAGCATCGGTAAAGCGCCAGGAATTGATAACATTCCAGCAGAGTCGATAAGAAGCAATATCATGGCTGTTCAGGATAAATTTCGAAACAGGAAGAATACCAGAAGATTTTAGGAACATAATTATCCCTATACCGTAGGAGGCTGGGGCTGATAGATACAGGAAAGTTAACTTAGCATCTCATGCGTGCAAAATATTAACTAAAATAGTGTACATGAGAATGCAACGAGAAATAGAATGCGAGTTAGGAGAAGATCAGTTTGTAAAAAAACAACTTTAATGTTAAGAGCCACTTAGCGTGACACAATGAGTACTCTGCAAGTTTCACAAGGGACAACACTCGTTGTCACAGGCCCTCTGAAAGTCCTCGTCAATGAAAAAGCGAATCCCTTTCATCTTCACTTTCACGTGGGAGTAAGGTCTGGACTGTAGGGAGGAGTTTCAGTCCTGTAATGGCGGAGCCACGGACCCAGGGGTCCATTCTTGACAGACACCACGTCTTCTCAGTGAGTCCAAAAAGTCACACTCCAAAATCCCACTGGATCTGATGTACCATCATCAAAGACCCAACAGAGTTGGCGCAACATAATAGTATAGCCCGTCAACCAAGACGTCAGCTCAGTTTTTTCATGTGCAAACGATCACGCAGAGATGAATGGATCGCAGGTTCCAAGGTTCCTCTATACGTGCTGGTAGGTCATTCGTCTTTTTCCGTCAAGTCAACGGCAACGTTTTCGTCAGTAACTGACGTTTGGATCCTTCCAGCGTCCTCCAGGGTGAAATTTCCCAATCGGAATTATCTGTACCAACCGAATATGGTATTGTAATAAACGTAGTTACATGTTTACTGGTGTGATAATTTCCATTCATGTATTTCGAAGATGAAGAAGAAGAAGAGAGACGAGATCTCTGAGCGAGACTGACGGGCTTAATATCTCTGGGAGAGTGAAGACGATAAACTTGTTATTTTCAAATGTAGATTAAGTTCGAGTAATTCGTGCCTCTATTAATCTATTGCCTCAATCGGGTGTCTTAAATAGATATAAAGCAATAAAAGAATTTGATTATATTTAAAACCAGTGGAGTTTTATTTTGAGTACTGATTTAATTCGCCGCGTTAAGACTTGATACGTCGACAACGTCGTCATCAAATACCCCCCGAGTATCTCAGGTTTCTCTCTTTTAAGATATACATTCTCTTGCTAATCTGTACAATAACTTAATGGTTGTTTCGGCTTCACACCAGAAAGCCTCGAGATCCTTAAAATGTTGGTCAATATGATGCTATTTACCAACTGTAGCTTCTTCTCTAGTGACCTAACTAGATTAATTTGAATCTAAAGGGGCGCGCTTCTTTCTTATTATGTGGGGAAATCACTCACAAAGTGCAAGAGTAATAACGTCTTCTACGTACTGGTCTATGTCAAACCGTAACTTCCAACTATCGCTGTCAAAAAACAACTGGGCCTACAGACTTTCGGCTCCCTACAACCGTCAACTTTTTGTTTCGTCTACTGCAAAACTTTTCTAAATATATATTCTTTAAATAAAATGATAAGGAAAGTTTCTGAAATCAAGCAGAGATTTATTCCGGGCTGTGGAAAGAAGAAGAAAAATACTGTTCTGAAATAGCGAGGAATTTTTCAAGTACAGATCAAGGCATTAAATGAACAGATTCCCGGAAGAAGAGGTTGACGTTTAGATCGGTTCTTGGAATGAAAAGGGGGGGGATAAGGAAGAAAATCTAACGAGGGAGGGAGTAAGGAAGAGAACGAGGGCAGCCAAGTGTGAAGAATATAAGGAAAGGAGACTCCACCACTAATTCAATAAACTATAGACCACCCAGTTTTACTATAGGTAAAGTGTGTTCCAAACATCTGTTGTAAATTACGAATAACGATTAAAATTCATTGGGGGAGAGAGAAAAAAAGAAAGCTCCTTGGCAGGATTCAACAGAGTAACTTCAACCATTTAATGTTGAATAAACATAAATTACTTTCCATTAGCTGTCCGAAAAGTGGCTTTTGCCGTTTCCTTTTCTTATATTTTTTGTCATAATTTTTTAAGTGGTATCTTTGCACTCTTCCTCAATTTTAGTTTTCTGTCCATCTTGATCTACGTCAAACTTGAATTACAAAATATTCCAAACTAATCCAGTGTTTATATAGATAATTAATCGTACTGTATGACAAACCAGTAGAAATAGTTTAAAATCATTATTATTCATTGGTTATGTGTAGTTACCTTTTTATTTCTCTCTCCTTTCATACCATACACAAAAATTCCCTCATGTTTCTTCTTCATCCAGCTTCCCACCCATGTCATGAATTTAACAGGAAATAATTAACCAGAATCTTTTAAATATTCTTTTCAACACGTAGTTAGTTCTCTTTAAACAGGTTTCCATTAGTCGTGGATGACATGCTATAATCAGCAAATAGTGCAGTGTGTTTATCGTTCCCACAGACACTTTGCTTTACTCACACTGGGTTACATCCACATACTGTTACAGCAAAGAAATGTACAAATTTTCCCATCGGGCATCTTGGATAAAATTTGAGTTGTGCAGCATAATAGATCTTCACCAGATATTTAATTAATATTTATAGAGAACTGTCAATAAGAACTTCTTCTAAAATAAAAAAATAATAAAGAGAAAATAAATCTAACAGGTGCACTTGGATAAAAAATTGTAATCTTTGTTAAAAAATTACGTTAATTTGAAATATGGGACTTATAAAATTGCCTTTTGTTCACTGCTATAGGTGGAGAAGCAGCCATTTCTTTCAGATTCCACTGCTTTCATTCTACATTTGAGATAATCTATGTAAATTATTTTAATTTTGATAGTTTATCAAGTGAATGAAATAGGTGTTAAAAACAAATTTAATAAAAGAACCACATTTTTCAAACAATGTGAAAACAATTTTGATGGCTCTAGATTTCAGGTTCATTACAGACCATAAATTGGTGAAGAACTTTCAATTTTATTATGTAAGGAAACATATTCATGGAGTCTTTTAATTTATTCATATTTTCAAATACTCTGGCAATACTCAAGATCGCCTTAGCTGGGACACTTGTTCTTTGTGCATATATTTTTCAAATCCAGTCCTATAAAACAAATTCTTTCAAATTTTGATCAAGTCAGCTAAATAATATGGCACTGCAGACAGGTAATAGTAAGTAAATTCATTCAGCAATATTAACATTTATAAGCTTCACTCACTATAAAAAAGAAACATGCCAGTTATATGATCGTTTTCTATCTGGTACTATGATTTATATTACAAAATACTGTGATAAAGAAGATTAAACGAAATAGTTCATTTCTGTTCATAAATCATAACTGAAATTAAATCTTTTGCTATAGAACACTGTTCCCAAAAATCAGCAAGACATTACTTCATCTGACTGTCAACATAAGTACTCAAGTGCTGGAACAGATTTGGGAGGAAAGACACATTTCTCGTAATTGAAGCAACTGAACGTTTAGTTAAATGTCTTGACACAATATCCAGGTGAGCTGGTCGCGCCACAAATACGTGGATTTCAACATTTTTACACAAGAATTTTGCCTTTCTATTTTTAAGTAATGTTGTGTTTACTGCTAACTAAAAACGTACATGAAAACTTATAAATATATATTCAAGGCAAGTTCTATTTACGCTCCATAAACATTGGAACAACTTACCAATCAACGATGTCCAATTGTCGCCTGCACTAACGGTAAGAAGCACACAATCACTTTGCCGAGACGACTGGGGTTAGTTCCAGAAACTAATATAGGCCACACAACCGCTCCACGACTGACGATTCCCGGAGCTCCTTTTACGTAGCACCACAGACGAAATTTTGACGAAAGACTCGTTGATTGGCTATTGAGAATCGTCGACCGAGGCAAGGTGAAACTTTGATATTATTCCCGCTAGGTGGCAGATTCGAAGAATCGGAAGTGGTACAGTTTGATGGTGTGTGTGTAGGGCCAACAGGTGGCAGACCTGACGCTGGCGTTATTATCTCTGACTTCATTTCGTCTGGAATAAACAGAACATTTAATTTACACGTGTATTCAATGCATTATTTTCACCACAGAACGCTATTCACAGATTTATTGCATTTGCAACGTTTAAGAAGCAGAAAATAAACTCGCAGAAGTTATAAACAAGGGGAGAATAAATAAATAAATATCTATATATCGCTCCATAAAACTTACAAAACTATATCTCCATATGGTTTGACGCTAATTCTTTCTCAAATACATGTATATTAAAAAGTATAAATAGTTGCATTTCTGTCGCCATTTATCTATCAGCTTTTTTTGGGGGGAGGGGGGATTTGTTTTCCTTTTTACTGATCAATATTATAATACTCCTGTATATAGTTTGTAATCTTTTTGATAGGTAAAAATGATTATATACTTTTGGTCTTTATACTATAAATATTTTCATTCCCCTTTCTTTAATTGTGCATCAGCCTGTTTATGTTAATACAATTTTGAAATGTTGTATTTTAACGTCTGATTTTGTAACAATATGTAAAAAAAAATTCCGATCCTTTTCAGTCTTTATTTTTAACAATTTCCAAATGTGAGTGTTCCAGTTTGTTTCCTTATTTATTAATACTACAAAATGTGTAAAATGTTTGGGTTTTCATGTAAACACGTGGTTTAATAATGTTCCTCCACGGGATAGTAACCTGAAGAAGGTACAAACAAGTACCGAAACATTGTTTTGTTCCTGTTTCGAAACAGTTAAAAATAAAGTTTGAAATTGGTCGGAAAGTTTTTACTTGTTAATACAAATTTGTTAAAATTTTGTATGAGAATCCGTCTGGTTTTTTGGGGTAATCTGTCCTAAGACTGGTCTGCTATCCCGCGCAAGCTTTTTCATGACTACATAGCTACCACACCACACACCCTCCCTAATCTCAATAGCGTATTTCATCCTTGACCTCCCTCTTCTGTTCTTACCGCACACACTTCCCTCTTATGCTAAGACCCTCATGACTCAAACGTGGCCTGTTAATTTATCCCTTTAGAGTCTTGAATATTATTCTCTCTTCCCCTATTCTGCTTAGAACGTCCTGGTTAGTTACCCTATCCACCCATCTCATTCAAAGGTTCCTATTCTTTTCCTTTCTGGAACTCCTATCGTCCACGTTTCGAGCCCATATTACGTCACACTCAATACCAACATTTTTAATATTGGTTTTCTAATATTCATACTTATATTAGCCGTAAGTAAGTTCCTCTTATTTGCCTGTGCTATCCTACTCTAGTTATTACACTTCACAAGTAGCAAAATTCCTTACCTTCCTTCAAAATATCCCTTCTTAATCTAACAGCCTTTGTTATTCCACTGTTTCCCATACTACACTTCATCACATTGGTTTTCCCTCTATTAATTCTTAATTCTCGTGCCGTAATCATCCTCTAGGACTGCGTTCATGCAGTTTATTATGGTTTCCGAGGCTTTTTCTGTCTCCCCTAATACCACAATATCATCGGCAAACCTCAGGGTTTTTATTTCTTCTCCTTTATTTTGACTCCTTTTCCAAATTCATTTTTAACTTTCTTCATCGCCTGTTCTATATACAAGTTAAAGGGCATGGACAACCTTAACTTACTCATGTCTTGATTTCTGCATTCTTTTCGTGCCCTTCAAAATTCAGGGTTGCACCAGACCCGTCTCAGGACTGATTACCACAACAACAATAGCTTGAAAACTTACTTCAGTAATGAAATAAATTTTTGTCACAGGCGAAACGATTTCCATCTCTTTAAATATTGAAAAGTTACACTTACCTACTCGAATTATTCCCTTATACATGCAAAACTTTTGTAGCGATTTCGCACGTTACTAAAACATTTGTAAAACACACAGACGTTGGAGTGATTGTTGCCAACATTTACAAACGGAAGCAAAATACATTCAGCGACGATTTTAATACTTTTTTCGTGTCGTAAAAGAACTGTTTACGTAATTAAAGTCGGTAATTTATAATGCTAGAAAAAAATGCCACTTTCGCGGAGATAAAATATCCTACATCACAAATGATTCGGTGTTTGTAATTCAAAGCTATTGTTGGCAGTACGCATCAATCCCAAATAAATAACAAATTATAGCGTGTTCCTAATAATGGCGTATTTCACACAGGGGAAGAACGTCACCTATGACGTTGTACACAATATGTGCAAAGAAGCGTATTTGTTGTGCTTGACGCCCACGTTAGGATGTGAATGAAATGAGTACTTGAGAATAAATGGCAAGACCGAAAGTATTGGTGACTCACGGGAAAACTCCTCGACAGGGCATCGAGTTGTTGTTAGAAAGGTACTTGACATTTTGATAAGACTCAATTTTCATGAAGTAACACTCGGGAGATAACCTTTTTAAATTTATGTAGGTTTGACGTTGAAGTGTGGGAAGTTGAAAGGGCATTAACGCGTAACGAGTTGTTGTGCCGTGTCAGAGGAAAGGACGCCATATTTTGTATGATTACAGATAAAATCGATTCAGAAGTTCTCGATCGAGCAGGTATTTATTTTACATTTAAACTTGCCGTTAAGACATAAAATTGTCTAATTTACTTTTATAAGAAGATATTTCAACTGACTGGAATTTTTATTAAGCGATTGATGTTAAATACAAATTCTGTTTAACACAAAAAAATAACTTACATTGTTACATTTTCGGATTTTAGGGATGTGTAAAATTAAATTATTTTCAAATTACATTATAATATATATTACTTTTTCATTTACAAAATTTCCTTAATCTGACTTAATCAGCAGAAAAAGAGACTTGCAAGGACAATTTATATTTATGCTTTTTGAGAGACCGAAACAACGTTGACGTATTCCGATGTATATTTTTCCCCATATAAAATTAAATAATAATGTACTCGTAAATATATAGGTGAATTTACTATTGAAATTCGAAGAAAAGAAGAACCCAATAAAATTATTGAATTTGAGAGATTTCTATTGAAGATGTTACAAAATAAGACGTTCAAATAGAGGGTGAAGTTACTGATACATATATTACATTTCACATTGTTAATACTTCAATAATGCATTTAACAGCAGCCGAATATATGTATAAAATAAAGGGTATAAGAAATAAATTATTTTTAATCACAATTGTGGAACATACGATTAGGAAAAAGTCAGATATAAAATAGTCTCAAATTATTTCACTCTCTTGCAAAAATGTAATTACTAAATTCCCCATACATTTGACATCTTGTAAAGAAGCTATGTAGGTAAGCAAGCAAGGTCTGTATGTGTACACACAAGTGATGGAAATATAGAAATTTTGTATGGCTAATAAAGGATAATATGCCTTTTTCATGATTGATGTCTAGCAAGGTTTTATTCTGGATCCATTCTTCTGTTTTATAATCACATAGGAAGGGGGATGTGGAAGATAGAGTAAGGTAACTAGGGTTGACTAGGGGCCCCCAGGCTATAGTTTAAGGATCCTACCCAGTGTTTCACATAGAGAGATGCAGAGAAAACCCTTAGGTTGGGCAATTGGAACCTGTTCTCAAATCCTTCCAAATGATAGGAAATGAGTTTGCTGTGGGGTAGCAGCATTCCCTTCTCCTTGTCTCCACCAGTTTCAGGCGGTAATTGGCCGACTGATCCAATGGGATTAGCAGACAACTCGTACCATATGCCCAAGGTCTTTGACCCCTGTACGTACACCTACAAAATAGATAAAGGTGCCTCAGCATGTGAGACTCTTTAAAAAATTTGGTGAGAGTTACAAGGCATTCCCAACGGAGTCAGGTGAGCCCAGCAGTCAATATGGGGAGAAATACCTGTGAAAGAAAATTCCCACAGGTATCCCTTATCTTTGATTTTAAACATTCACTGCAATGGTTTTCAGCTTTTACTTCATCAATTAACTGTGAGAAAATAACATATTTTCAATTAAAAACAAAAATTAAACATCTTTGTTGCATTAGGGAATGATAAAATTGTTATTCAAGTTTAAATTAGTTACATTTAATAAAATTGAGCTGTTAACATCTGCCCCTTTGTAGATTAAATAAATACATACATACATTTTTGAGAAAATGTCTGTTGAAATTTCTGGGTTTAGTCTGTCTGGAAAGAGAAAAAAATTATTTATCCAATCAAGATTGTTAGAGTTATATGGCAAGCTTTATAAATGAAGTATATAATTGTCAAGTATTTACATTCCAATTCAATATTATTACAAACAAACAGAAAACATCTTGTATAAAAAAACACAAAGGAGTTATGATTATAATGATACTACTGCAGTTAATAAATTCCTAAAACAATGCTAACATTGATGGGGTCATATAATCAAATTAAAAACAAAAAGAACTAACCAGATGATTACATAGCAATACATTCCTATTGTTTGATGAATTGACTGAATTTAATATTTTTATAAAAATAAGCACTGTGTAAATAATATGGCACTTGTCAAAAATATATAATGTATAATAATTATAGGGAATTCTTATAATCTATGTACACATCCTTGAAGCCCTGGTTCTTGATTGGGTCTGTGGGACGCTACCTAATGCTTTAACTATTAAGAAACAGTTATTGTTATAGGTTCAAATTTAAAAGTTATTGGTACAATGTCTGCTGGATATGATCATATAGATTTGGAAGAGGCAAAGAGAAGAGGCATTAAAGTAGGTTATACTCCGGATGTTGTGTCGGATGCTGTAGCAGACTTTACAATTGGCTTGCTTTTAGCTACAGCACGAAGAATACTTGAATCACACTATGAAGTTATGCAGTAAGTAGCTTGGGCACATACTTACTTAAAATCATTTTGGATGAGCAGCCTATTCAAAAGCAAAAATTAATGTTTCAATACATTGTGAAATAAGTTCAGAAGTAATTTATTTTCAGTCATAGTAATAATTTATTAGTAAGAAAAATATTTATTTTGCCAATAAATAAAAATAAAAATTTCTCAGTTAACTTCATACAAAAAATATATATTAGGATAATTTGGATAAACAGTTCTTGGGTTTTCACCTGGGTTAAATTAAGCTTAAACCATGACATTTCCATGGTGGACTCCTCAAGTGATATAATAGCATCAGGCATTTCAGGTTTCTGTTATTGAATGCCCATTTAATTGGAGATACAAATGAAAGATTGAAAGTCAGTATAATGAATGGAAATTTAATATGGTAATGTTTTCTTTCTTATAATAATTTTATCCAAAGTGTGACCATGAAAATAAATTCTGGTTTCATTTTGTGTCTGGTAGTGTAATAATCTAGTTAAATACTTTAATGAAGTTACATTTCCTGCAGATTATATATCAGTTCTATTTGACTTGGTTAACTTAATACAGTTTCTGTTCTCTTTTTAAATTATTTTAATATTGAACCTTGTGGAAAACTTATTTGTTTTCTGAAGTAGTTAATAAATAGGCCAATTTCATTATAAATAAATACATGAATTTTAAATAATTCTTCTTTAGAGGAAATTGGGGTGTTTGGTGCCCTGATCGGTTGTGTGGACCAAGTCTGAAAGGAAAAATAGTTGGTATTGTGGGACACGGCCGAATCGGGAAGGCAGTCAGTCAGCGTCTTAAGGCATTTGGTGTGGAAAAAATATACTACACAGGCAGCCGAGTTCGAGAAGATGAGGCTTACATGTGTTTAGATAAGCTGCTGCAAACAAGTGATTTTGTCATTGTGACTTGTGCCCTTACACCAAAAACTAAAGGACTGTTTTCAGCAGAAAAATTTGCACTAATGAAGCCAACGGCAATTTTGATTAACACAAGTCGGGGAGGTAAGGATAGTTTTAATAAAATAAAATAATTGTAATAAAAATGAAATGATAATTATGTGTATATGGTGTGAATGTACATTATTTTATTCTAAATTATTATTATTAGCTTTTTTTCCCTGTTATACATGAATAATTATTTTTTGTTAGATACAGTGGTCAGTTGGTAATGGCTTTAAGGTGTATATTTATAATAATGAATATAATTTTTATTTGAATGTATATAAAATAATTATAATTAGAAAATTTTAATAAAAATGACCAAACTGTCCACAATAACATGTTATTTATTCCCTTGCCGTATAAGTGAACAGATGCTTTTGGTTGTATCTGGCCAGATTCATCAGCCAAATTTTGTGTGTACTGTCCTGAAATGGTTTACATTATAAATAACTATAAAGATAGTTTTAATAATATGCATGGATGGAATAGGAAAGAGACATATGTAGTGTTGGCGTATCCGAACATAATAGATATGAGTTGAATAACGGCACACAGGCCTTGAAAGATTTCATTATTGCCTGGGTGATTAATGTATGCATTAAATTTAGATAGATGACAACCAAATTATGAGGTCTTTATTAGCAGAACAGTTGCATACTGTTAAATGATAGTGCGAGCATGATCATAAACTTGTGTACATACTGAATGAGATATAAAATGAATTATACATGGGTATAGCTAATTTATATGTTTAACATGACTGAGTTATAATGATGGCTAAAATCATACAATATCGGACTTAAATAATTAATTTAAGAAACTCTTGTTTATGTAGAATATTGTCATCATTATGTAAGTCATCATAGTAGATCAGGTAAAATACACACTACAGCAATATGGTAACAATAAGAGAAGTAATATCAATCACAATTAAAACAAAACCAGCAATGATAAGTAAAAAATGATAATATGAAAGCTCCTGATGTTTAAATTAAAATGGATAGATATTTTATCCGTGACTTGTTTTTTACATTGACATATACCGTCTGTTGCGATATTAATTAAAGATTATCATGATCTTCATTACAACAAGAGCTTAAAAGATTAATAAAACTTTTGGAAAAAAATAAATTTAATGTCTTATTGTTATGTGAATGTTCATTAATAAAACAGATGTGTCTTCATTTTAACTTCTATTTTTCTTTCACAACTTGTTATAATATTCTAATATCAATGTGACATTAAACATTCAAGATTATTTCTGTGAAGAATTTCTATTTCTCTTTGGCTAGGCATCGTTGACCTCAACGCACTGCTGGGAGCTCTGGAATCTGGAGCGCTAAGAGCGGCTGGTTTGGATGTAACAGATCCAGAACCGTTGCCTAAAGATCATCCATTACTGAAACTCAAGAACTGTAGTAAGAATAATCACTTTTTTACTAATTTGCCAGTATGAGCCCAAATACTGTTTGCGTGAACATGGCTCAGCTGTAACTTTTATTGCAGTTATTTACAAAAGTATTTTTCTATTGGAGCATTTAATGAACAAAACAACTCTTAATTGTACTTGTACGTATTTACTGTAATTAATTATTAATAATTGGGATATTGAATTGTAAATTTAAAATACTTCCAGTCAACTGTTAATCTACAACAAACTACCTTCAGTACATGAGTACTTGGATTCCACTTTATGATACAAAATATATTTTAAAATAGCAAAACTAACTAATATGTATAATAAAAAACGAACTAAAATTTATTGTAAACAAACATTAGGCTATGTTTATAGCTTATCTGATAATCAGTGGGGCTTGTAATTATATATTATAAAATAAAACTATATAATTTAGATTTAATGTAATGAAATTACTGCAAAAAACAGTTTTTCTATCCCATTAATGAATGCCTGTATGCTTTTTAACTTTAATTATTATGAATTTATGTACTCTAGTATTATGTGAAATATCTTTTACTGTTAATTTATCAAAATACTTGACTTGTCCTATTCTTGTATTTCAAGATAATTGGATTAAATAAATACAACACAATAAATTAGTTGTTTTACATTTGTGCAGTAAGAGCACGTGCCTGTTTCTGTTATCAAGCTTACACAAAACTAATTTTCATTTTATTTTCTTGAGTCTGATAAAAGTTATTCTGTTTATGTTGGAAATCCAATTCAACAATGTAAAATAATTAAGGTGAAGTATAAATTGTGTCTGTAGTTCATTAAATCTTGTTTTGTAATAATTTTCAAATTATAGTAAATATCATGATTCGTGGCACATTGAAATATAATTTTTACCTTTGTATTGCAGTTATAACGCCTCACATAGCAGGTGCTACAACGGAGTCCCGAATAGACATGTCAATGCTCACAGCGAAGAACATTATAGCGGCACTGGAAGGAGCTCCTATGCCCGCCCCTCTGTGAAATTTTTGTGAAAGCGAAGTGTAAGGTTGACTCGTTCAAGTGTGCAGCAGATTTAGTGAATATTTCACAATTCAAAACATTTAATAGTTGTTCAGAACAAACTACATTTAGAGTTAAGTGTATGTTTACTGTAAAGTGGTTTGTAAAATAGGAACAAGTATTAATAAATAGCAAAAGTTCTGGTAGAAAAAATTACATTATTTGGAACTATGTGAATCTTTTTTTTCAATTTTTGGAGTACAGTAACAGTTGTTCTTTAGTACATACAAATACAGTAACAGTAGCCTATAATACCCTACTCTAATTAATTTTTCATGTTATCAAAGTTTCAGTGGTGCCTGGTGCATATGTGCTCATGTGCTACAGCACGTGAATTAATTTATCAGGAATTATTTGTTTTGTAATTTTAAGAAACTTAAAAATAATAGTATTTTAAGAGTGTGAAGTTCTCCTTCAATTTCAAAGTCTTAAAGCCGCCCGCCTTCCAGTGTGCTCCTGCATACATTCTTTACAGCATGAGAATTCTGTCTCAAATGAGAAATGCGCAGTATTACCATTTCGTTCCCTGCTCGTCTAAGATCCAACAGTAATATGAGGCTGTCAGAGCGACCGTGCTGACACAGCGTAGGCGGCCTCATCAGGATACAGTTTAAATTCTTTTGATGAATTAATAAAAAGACTACTTTTTATGAACTTGTTGTGGTGCACTGGGTTTAATCAAATTTATTAAAAATAAAAACGTTACACAGGCAACATTTCAAAGACTCATAATTCTGAGAAAATTACCGTACAATCCTGCATACAATATTCCCATAATATGTGATTTTTTTTCCTAAAATTAACTTTATTTATTTAAAATATGTAATAAGTAAAAATACTCTCGTGTTAGGAATTTGCGCCATTATGGTTTTATATTTTTACAATTTTAAAATTTTTGTTTCTATTACACGTGATGGAGATGAAATTACAAATTATGGGTCGTGGAGTATCCTGTAAATGTTGTAGTATTATTAGTATCTTTATCCTACTAAAATTTGTGTTGGGGGATGATGTAGCACATAGTCTGCCTCTTTTTAGACTACCAAATTGTGCTGATGAAGAACGGAGCCAAAGTGAGCTTTTCCACCACCCACAGCTGTGCTGCTGCGCATTGTGTTTACACATGGAAAGCTAAATTTTCTGGGTCATAGGATTGATTTGATTAATTCATTTCCTTATTTCAATGTTCCGTTCCACAGCCTGATTCTGAAAATAAAACGAAGAGTAGTAAAGAGAAAAAATTAGTTGCGAAGACAGCCAGATGTAAGTAAGGGATATATTAACCCGTTCGGCTCGGAACTGGGTTTTTAAATCCGTTGACGTGAACAGAGGCTTGCCGGAATTTTTTTTAAGGCATTGGGAGAGTGAGTGACTTTCCTTCATTAATTTACATTTTATAAACATTAAAGTGTGAAAATACATTCATATTCAGTTGAGAGGACAATGTCTTTACTTGCGCGGTATTTAAATCTGATTTGATTGGGTTAAT
Organism: Eucriotettix oculatus; assembly: GCA_034510155.1. Taxonomy (NCBI): domain Eukaryota; kingdom Metazoa; phylum Arthropoda; class Insecta; order Orthoptera; family Tetrigidae; genus Eucriotettix; species Eucriotettix oculatus. The sequence goes on from CM067379.1 coordinate 6,558,985, forward strand.
GGAAGTGAGATAATTAGATCAACATATATATGTTTTTTGTTTTTTTTAATTAAAAGAAAACTTTATCTGTACAGTGTACAATTTAGTTATGATAATATTATTTACTGACATAACTTGACACTTGAATGGGAAAACTGCTCAATAGCAGCAGACCCCCAGCATATGATTGTTTACAGGAAATTATAGAAAATTTTAATTAATGAAATGATTATTGTAGTATTTATGGTTAGTTGAAGTTCTGGTTGTTTCACTGCTCCAAAAGGTCTGTTGGACGTTTTCTTTTTAATCTTCTATGGTGCTTGGGGTTGAGGAAGGAAGGTTGTTTGCTGCTGTATCACTTATTAATAGGGTTGCTGCTGTTGTGGCCTGTGTAGAGCTTGAGATAATTGGAGTTAATGGAATGGAGAACTGTGGGGAATGTTTAAATCGCTGTGTAAGATGCTGTTTCTTATGTATGTACCATGGTGCATTTGATATTATTCTTAGTATTCTGTTCTGGGAATGTTTGAATTCTTTTGATTTGAGATGCAGCCGCAGAACCCCATAATCCACAGCCATATTGGCCGTATTATTGTCATATATACGGACCCGAAGAAAATGGTAGTAGTTAATGGCAGGTTGACGGAAAAAAAACTAGGCTGAGAATTTTTTTTTTTTTTTCCATTTTAAAACGACCTCAGCTGTATCCTAACATGTAATTGTTGAGTTTCGCATTGTTTGGATAACAACAGAAAGAACAGATTTGCGCGTAGAAATAAGAGATTATTATTTACGAAATCTGCGCAGAAAACCGTGCTAAAATAATGGGCAAGCTCGCTATTCCGGTCGGATGGATGTTTAAAAGCAATTCCAGTGAAAGGGTCAAGTGTTTAAAATCGCCATTTTTTTTAAATACGATAAATTTCCACCGCACGCCGGGGGATTTTTTTTCTTCATATTTTTCATCTGCTTATAAAAAGAGGTTGAAGATTGTTTCGCAGTGTTTATATATATATATATATATATTTCTTTTATGATTAAAAAAGGAAAGAAAAATTGTGATGAATCTATAAACTTTGTATGCCCACGATCTTTGGCTAACATCTCGCTGACGTCTGTCAAATATCGCGTTGCATGTCAGCGCGTTCCGAAGGTCTTTCTCAATTCAAAATGTTTGCGCGTGACAAGGTTACTGTAAATCTAGAATATAACGGGTTTAGGGAAAGTTAGGATTCGCACAAGTGGTTTTAACTGTTGACAAAATAGGTTCAAACTGTCGCCTTGTTAAGGAGTCAAAAAAATAACGCAGACGACTGCTTAAAAAATCGTTCGAGACATAGGGTTTTAAGCCATTTGACGATGGATACATTAGATGTTTGCAGATTGTGTGGATTGAACGATCAAATAATGATAAACATTTTTGAACCAGGTTCGGAATTCCGACATTATATACACTCTTTGTTGCCTATATGGGTAAATGTTTTATTTGAATTCATTATACTATTTTTTAATTATTCACGTTGTACTTACCAATATTCTGTTTCTCATGTTGTGGAAGAATCAATGTACAGAATGCAGCGTTGAATGTTAGTTTGAATTGTTTGCTTGCATGTTCAAAGGCAAAATTACTTTGAAGGTGTTTTGTTCCAATTAGAGATGATTACATGTTTAACCCCTACTGTTACTGTATGTAACTTAATATAACTCTGAAATCCTTCCTGGCTACATAAATTTAATATAACAAACGTTAATAATTTTTTATGATACTTAAGGTAAAGACTAATTTACTTTCCCCGCCCTATGTCATTACCCCCCCTCTCCTTTAGAATAAATATCAGGAAAGGGATGTTATGTAAATGAGGCAGGCTTTTGTGGAGACTTATAATGTAGGGCTGTAGGTACCAAATGTATCCAGTCTCTATACATTTTTATAGCCATTGTTATGACTCGATAAAATGTTTAGTTTGCCATGAACAATCCAGTGTAAGATAATCAATCGCCTTCCTTGTGGTCTCTCTTCCAGATTAGTGACAGCGACAACCTACCTCGGAAACTTTGTTACCGCTGTGTATTTAAGTTACAGGAGTTTTATGCATTTCGAGAACAGTGTATATACGTAGATATTGTCTTGAAGAAAAGGCAAGTTAAGAAAGATTTCGGATCCCCGAAATGTTCAGAGGATGTGGTAAAGTATGCAAATTTCATGTGTATGATTGTTCTGTGTATTACTTTAACACCACAGTCTGTTAGTAACACTTTGGATCAGGGCAGGTTTGGAAAGGCCACTGGTGCCATAACATTATTTACATTTCTTTCTATAGAGACATTTTCATGCCATGAAGGGAATAAATAAATACCAATAATGGAGGGAATATGTTTAATGTGGGTGAAAATAAATGTTTTTGTTGTAGATGAAGGGTCATTCACATAGTATTTGCAGGTGTGGTGTATCTCGACTTGTCTTTTGCCCTCAAATTACTAGTTATAATATATCATTATTACCAAAGTTCTGTTCTGTCTTGTCAAATACATTTTAGTGTTTTTCTCACATAACATTATTTATTTACAAGCTTTCAAACAATGCTTGTTATCAAGTCACTCTGAAAATAGAACAATATATGCAAGATTTTTGACCGAGTGATGCTATGTTAGCGTTAAGAACTCTTTAGAGGGGTATTTTTACAAAACTATGTGTTTTATGTTTATATCTGTTGATTATAGGCATGCATACCCTGTTTATTGTTCAGTTTTTCAGATTAGCTTGATAATGAAAGTATAGTTTGAAAACTTGCAAATAAATTTTATGCAAGAACTTATACCAGGCTCATTATTATTTACTGAAGTAAAAGAAATTTATTTCAAGCTGAGATCAGTTTTATTTAAGAAGATATTTATTGTAAAACTGGGTGTATATGGGTTTAATTCCAGTAAAAAAAAGGTTTTATATTTCAATTGATCATCATTTAAGGACGCACTTTCCTTTTTTTCTTTGCCGACTTCTTGGCCATTAGATATTTTTAATTGTCAATGTCAGTTACAACAATGTAAAACTAACATTAAGCCAAAAAAATTAAGGCTACTTTCAAGGCACAACTGGTTTAACGAGGTGTGTGCGCCTACAAAAATTTAGCAATTCCTTGATATGGTGACACCATCTCGTATATTGATGTAATAATTTTTATTTATTGAAGGTAAAATCTTAAACCTGCCAGGAATCAAACCTAGGACCTCTAATTTCCAACGGGGTCATTCCTTCCTATACACCTTATACGAGACCAACCATAGGAATCTCACCTTTCGTTATGACTTGAAAATTTCCTTCCTATACTCCCGATATGAGGCCACCAACACTTTACAATTCTTACCTTTCTTCATTACCTGAAGATTCACAGGTTTCAGTGATGAAGGGATAAATACCAAGAGTAGATTGTAAAAATAAAATTGTATACTCGAGCAAGCCAGAGGGTTGTGAAACTGATTTATTGAAAGAAGTTGAATAATAATAAATCATTTTCACAGCCTCTATTGTATGCTTGGGTAAGCATGTATATTTCTTAATATAATATTATTCCCACTTTATTATTTGGCAGTAGCACTTATTTTTTAGAGTTAAGATGTATGCAGAGTTGATGTCTTCTATGCTTAATGTATGTGAAATGCTTGTAGTGTAGTGATGTTAATCAAGCAGTTCCAACTGCATTGTGAGCACACAATATTGTTTTGCCTATGATCTTACTTTTATAATTGATAATTAAAATACAGCCAAATTTGTCAACGAAACATTTAGTTGCTATTTAGAATATAATTACGATGTTTCGTCCATCTTTGTAGGCTTATCATGTAAATTTTCAAATAGAAAAAAAATTTCATAATGTGGATAATTTATGTGCTGGATATTGTCCAGCGATGGTTGTGGCCGAAATGATTTATAGCAATGAACTAGTCAACTTGTTAACTTAGACAAATGGCATATTATTGAATATTGTTATTTAAATGCAGTGTATGGAGAAACAACATGAAGATGGCATTTTACCGCAAGGCAATGAGGAGTTGGAGTTGATGTTGAGGAGTGAAAATAGTGATGCACCAACAGTAGAAATTATTACAATCAATAGCCGTAGCCCTAGTCCTGCTTCTGATAGGTAGGTTTGCAAATAATTAGATAAGATTGCTTCACACCAATATTAATATAAATGTGCACATTCATATTTAGTGTGTCATTGCATTCGTTCCTTTTTCCAGCACATCTCCAAATGCAACTATTATCAGTCCAAGAAGTAACTGCAATGATTCAGCTGTAGAGACAGAAAACTCGCCAGAGGGTCAAAAGTGCAAAAGGATCAAGATGGATGAGCGCGTTGTTTTCCTTCATATTCCTGATGAAAATGCAAACATTAACGAAACCAGCATTGTTGATGGCAATTGCTATAGTTTCAGTGTGAATCAGTCGAATGGTAAAAATAGTCGTGTAGTTGGAAAACATTCGGAGAACAGTCTGTCGTGTACTGAAATAGCAGCTGAAACAGGAAACGTACCCAATTCTGATGTGAAACCAACTAACGAAGCTGTTACAGAATTGGGTAAAAATCACAAAGCAAAAGACATTGGCAATGTAACAGAAATTGAAAATGTTAAACAGTTAAGTGAAAAGTGCAACATAAGTTATAAATCTACACAAACTAAAGGTGTGCCTGAAAACATCATAGTTACTAAGATACCTGATTTATATAATGTTTATACCTGTTCGTATTGTGAGCGAACATTTGTCACCAGGGAAAGTGCTGTCGCGCATAACTGTGATGTACAACCCGTGCAGCCCGAGAAGCTGAGCTACAAATGCGAAATTTGTTGCAGAGAATTTTCCCGCCACGCTACTTTGTTGTCACATCAAAAACGTCACATATGTGATTCTAGTGATGAAGACTTCTAATAGACTGAAAAGTTCACTTCTTTTCTGAAGGAAGCTTTGTAATAATACCTTGTTGTATTTGTTGTTAATCATGACAGCTAATTGATTTAACATCTATATTTATGAGTGAGCGTGAAAAAAAATGTATTCAATATATGTCAAATAAATGGATAGTGTCGTAAAAAGAAGATGGGAACAGGCACGGGCAGCTTTAGTATCGCTGTATAGAAGTTTCCGGGATTGTTATCCTTCTTCAGGAGATAGCTGCCATGTTCCTCTTGTAAAATTGACCGCACAGCACTAGTATGAAATTTATATACATGGAAAGATATATACTTACTCTGTTGGTTATATTGAATAAATTTAATACCTTGTTCTCATAATTTTTGTTATATAGAATGCTCTATATTATAATTTCCTAAATTGTTTTTTTATTTTTATACTTTACTGAATGTTATATAAAATATGACTCAATTTAAATGGTTTTATTTGTTTTTTTGTACCATGTTTGTGCGAAATTCAAGACGGTGTGTGCGTCGGTTGCTAGTCATCTATTTTGGCCGTCATTCCTGTACTAATTGGAAAGTTCTCACACAATTTGTATCATACTGAACAAGGTGAGCAGGAGAATAAACGATTATATTCTACAAAAATAATCACATCAAAGATGAGCCAAATAATGAGTTCTATTTTTAGGTGCTGTATGTATGCAGGCAAATAATGGTTTGAGTGCACCTCATGTAAAGTGTTTGGGAAAAGATTTTTTTTCTTCATTTACAGGTAATTATCATGATTATGATGCCAACTTGTAATTACAGAGATATAAGCAATCCGACTTTGTCAATCTGTGAAGTCATGTTGTGATTCAATATTGTTTTTTTTTTCTTGCCATTTCTAGATATTTTTAATATGTGTAAAATAGAATTTTCCTATTCCTACCCATGATTATGGAGATTAAAGTTGTCACTGACATTACTTCTCCGCGGTAGCCTCATGAATTGTGTCGTGAGCCATTTACTTGACACACACCCTACACCTTACAATTACTGCTAACTGCACCACATATTCCGTAAGTTGCCTCGCCCATTGATTTCTCCTATGCTTCTATTTTTACCCTCCCATCTTATGTGCAACAACATTTGTACTATAAATATTTATCTTATTTGAAACACCCTTTATCAACAGTACTGAGCCGTTTTTAACATTCGCCAGACCTATTTTGTAATAGATTTATGGTTCATTTTTTTCATAATAAATTTTCAGAGATCTTAGATATGCCATGTGAAAAATTGTATATCTTTATAATCATTGAATTTATTCTCTCTCTCTCTATTACTTATTCAGGAAGTGAAACCAGTGAAAAATCATTCTGAATGTGAAAAATAACATTGTGTCAAGCTTACGTAAATGCTAATCACAATTCCTGGAGAGATTTTGAGTGACTTAATGTAAGTTCTAATTACTTTTGCTTCATAACACAAATTGTTATATTTTCAATTAGAGGGAAATTCTGGCTTATGATGTAAAATAACCTGTTCCGAAACTAATGATTTGAAAATTAAATGAATTCCCCTCTCGAGACACTTAAACTCTGAAGATAAAGCTTGAAAAACATATTATATTGTTTTCACGACCAAAAGAATTATATCGGCGATGTGTTTTGTCAATTTTGTTGAGGAAAATTTCCACAGTATCCTAAGAATACTAATATTGTGATGAGGAGATCCTCTGTTAAAGACTAGACTTATTTTGAGTTTGTGAGGGAGCGATGAGGATGTGTGAAGCACAAATAGCAGAATTTCTCAACTTCCCAATCTAAGAGCCTCTGTTATTCCACTATTTCCCATGCTACACTTCATCACGTAAATTTAATAAATGGGTAATTACGGAAGTAGGGGGTAACTGAGCAACTCAAGCGTTCGTCTTGCGTCTTGACACGTGTTTTAAAATAATATGGCGGCCAACCACATGCACTACCTTCACCAGCCACGTCACAGGTGATAGTGACATCACGCTGTCGTGATTACAAAGCTCTATAAACTGAAGGAAAATCTTTAACTCAATTACAAATTTACGTCTACAATAGTAAGTAGACTTTCTTTTTGAAGTTGAAATGAGATTTGTCGTCAACGCAGATGTCCGCTTCTTCACAGACCAGACACAAAAAAATTTGTTTTTATATTGCAGCGCAGTAGGACCCCTCCCTAATTTTAATAAAATATTTTAGATTTTTAAAGTATCGAAATCCATCAAGAATATTCTAACTCGGAGACAGGCAGGCAAGAGTTGGCCGGGCTTTAGAAGGTTAGGCTTGTTTTGTTGAAGGAACGCCCACCCTGCAAAAATATCCCAAGGACACTGTTCTCTTTGTCAGGGTAAAATTCCCGCGCTGGACGAAGGACGAATAAAGATTGGCGAAGACGCGTCACGCGGGGTGGCGCTTTCCCTTGGAGGAGAGGGCAAATAAGAGTTTAGCTGGGAGGCGAGAACGCGAAAAATAAGTCTGTGCCGTTCAAAACGTTGGAAGGGAGGAGGAAGCCAGAGCGGTACTGGACGTGGAAAGGGAGGAGGAAGCTGGAGTGGATCAAGACGTCGAAAGCTTGCCTGTGTTATCCTACTCTAGTTATTATTCTGCCCAAGTAGCAGGATTCCTATACTTCCGTCAAAATATTCCTTCCCAATTTAACAGCCTTTATTATTACACTATTTCCCATCCTGCATCCCATTACTTTGGTTTTCCCTCTATTAGTCCTCATATTGAACTCCGTTGACCCTCATTTTGTACTCTTCCTCCAGGATCATGTTCATGCTGTTTATTATGGCTTTTCAAGTCTTCTTCTGACTCCCCTAATACTACAATGTCATCAGCAAACCTCAGGGTCTTTATTTCTTCTCCTTGCAGTATGATTCACATTCCTTTTTAACTTTCTTCGTCGCCTGTTCTTTGTATTAGTAATTGATATCCCTTTTGTAAGAATAATAATAATATGCTGTGAGACATGTTCTTTATCCATTTCTCCATAGCATAAAAAAGTCTCTAATAATTTCATATTCGATAGTACGTTGCATGTCGTTTATGCAATGCTTACTTCTAAATTAAATTTTAGTTTATCCACGGCGTTAATTTAGTTAATATCAAGGTAAATTTAAGACTGAATTATGCTCATTTTTGCTTAGCCACTCCTTCTATTCACTTCTATTCAATAAAGGAATTTATAGAAGAATCGGAGAAGAGTAATTTATAATAGTTTATAATACAAAAATTTGTTATAAGTATATTTTTCTTTTATACAATAAAATAATGTAATAAATGTACACCCTGACCCATTCCACATCCTTGAAGCTTAGCTTCTTTACAGGATCTACGGAATATGATTATTATTATTATTATTATTATTATTATTAATGAAGATACAAATTTGTGTCGATCATCAACTACATTTTTTTATTTCCGTGTGTTTCTTTTTATGAGTTACGCGTAATTTTTTATTTATTTTATAGACAGTCTATTCTCAAAAAAATGTTGCTCACTCCTGATAAGCATCGACTTGAGAAAATAAAGTAATCAATGTAAATTTAAAATTTTTATCCTTTATTCGGTGCGTAAAATTTCCACAACCGGACATCAATTTTTTAAATTGAGATATATGTATTGCATCCATTAAAAAAAAATTAACTCCAGAAATTATTTGACTTCGTATCATTTTACCTGAAGAGATCCCAAAATTGTGTACGAAACGTTGTACGTATTTGACTCTGCTTTGGTGTTTATTTCCCCCCGAGACCCTTGCTACAACAAGGGAATAACGCGTATCGTCACTGGGATAATTTGGAGGTTATACACTCAGCTTAAGATGAACGAGATCAAGAAGCCGAAACCCAAAATTAATGTACGGCTGACCAGGCAACAGCCTCTCCCAATTTTGTTGGAAGGTGTGACCGGATTATCATCTGGCAGCAGTAATTTGTGGCAAATATACAGAGGATACTACAATGGCGATTGTGTTGTCGTCAAAAAGCCCGAAGACATGAAATCTTTGTATACCATGGTAATGTTTTTTTCGTTTATATTACTTTAACTTCCTTTTTGAACAGCTGAAAAAAATTATCTTACGTCAACTAATACTTGAAGGTTCCTAACTGTTTTCTATAGACGGACATTATTGTTGAAAATTAATAGTAATAGAAAGTGATTAGAATTGTCTGCAATATTGATAGTTAATTTCGATTTCAGTCATACCAGTGACAATACTTTGCTTTATTCAACAAATATTCCAAAAATTCCTGTCAAGAAGTAGTAGATTTTAGTTTTAAATTATGAAAATATTTCAACTATATATGTTTTAAAATCTTTTTTTTTGTTAATGTGAACAATGTAATTGAATTTTTTTAAATTTATGTTTTAGGGTTTCTTTGGCAAGGGATCACTTTCTCGCAATTACCCAAGGTATGGTGTGGCTGTAAAGGGTGTACCACCCATCATTAAAGAACGCCAGTGGAAAAGACGTTGTGAATGGAAGGAAAGAAATATATCAGATTCTTACAGTACCTGTGTTAAGCAGGAATCAATGCAAAACAATGCCTGTAATCTTAGTATTAAAAGTGAAAACACAGAAGATACTGTTGCTTCCAATGAAACTGGATGTGCAAATGTGGAGTGCAAATCAGAAAAAAGTGAATTTAAAAACTCTGTAGAAAATGGAACTTCTGACAGGAGCCTAGAAATGCAACAAAATACTCACCTTAGTAACAATCATCACCCAGGAGAATTATTAGTTATTGCTGATAGTGATAGTGAGAATGATAACGAGGGCGAGTTCCTGCAGAAACTAAACCCAAGATTAGAGGAAATGAATTTTACAGTAAAGGAAAATCTCCACCTTACCCTAGAAGAGGCTTTCTTTTTATGCTATGGATTGGGTTGCCTCAATATCATAAGTTTGTTTGGTAATACAATGTCAATTTCTGATGTATGGGAATTATTTTGTAGTTCTCAAAGTGAATTTACCCAGAAATATATTGCCTATCATCATTTTCGTTCGAAAGGATGGGTGGTTAAACCTGGTTCGAAGTATGGAGGAGATTTTTGTATGTTCCTCGTTTTTTACTTTACTATTACATAAATTTACTTTTGAATTTTACGTTTTCTAAGAATAGTAATGCGTATGACCATAATGTCCAGACAATTTTCAGTATAAGAAATAATTACAATGAAACAAATTTTAAAAATGCTGGATATTTCTTTGCAGCTTTGTTTCTTACATTTTTCCTTTACTATACATCATAATATAAAGATACAAAGCTGTTTTCAAGAGTCCAGCATTTTTAACTTTTTTCTCGTGCTATAAAATTGTCCGCATATTAAGGTTCATTACTTTAAATATTTGTAGTAATTCTAAGATTTTTTTAAACTTAACTTAAAGTTTATTGAATTTAACACTGGTTAATATAATTAGTATATAATTACAAATACTCTTAAGAATATTGCATTTTTAAACTATCCAACATTCATTGCACTTGAAATAATACAGTATATCAGTATTTCTGTAATCAACAGAGTTACTTAAAATTTTTTTTATGAAAAAATGAAATGTTTTGTGTCTATGTTAAAAATATACTACTAACACAAAAGTATAGTCAAATTACATACAAATATATGTGATAAAAATAAATACGGGAAAACATTTCTTTAGTGACAAAAGCAAGAAGGTTGCAGAAATTTTGTGTGGTAATTATTTTATCATTTATTTTTGTCTGTAATTTGACTTCTTCTTTATGCAACTAATAAAGTTAGTATAATGATTAAGAAAAAATGTGTTTAACTCCAGTCGTAGTACCTATTGGTAAGTTTGAGGTGGATGTTACTAATGTTGCAATAAATGCTCCATCTCTGGATTATGTTTATTATTTGTGATCCACAATAGAGATGTCGTTAGGTATATTTTTCAAAGAGTAAATAATAAACAATTAGTGAATTGCTAGTTACATTGAAAGTATGAATATTGATACAAGTTACTTCTTTCAGTACTTTATAAACATGGACCACCATTTTATCATTCATCATATATCGTCATAGTGGAAGTTTTGAACTCCAACTGGTTGCGGAGCTCTTCTCACAACAGCAGAAAACTGACTTGGACATATTTATTTGGTTTGAACAGATTGGCTGAAACAGTTGGGAAGGTAAATGCTCTGATGACTTGTTTTTACGCGGTGGACTTAGACGAATAAGAAAGTAAATTATACAAATGCCAAGAGTTTTGATTGTAAATGGTTTATTACAGAATGTCTGAGGTACATATGTTGTGCATGCTAATTAATGATTTCCAGCTATATCATTGAGTATGTCAAGTCTATTTTACTGAATAGACAACATTTTGCTTAAACATAAAGAATATTAAAGTTTAAATAAGGTCAAAAACAAACAAACAAAAAAAAAGTGAAACTTGGCAAACTTTAAATTAAAAACAACTGTCCTGATCTGGACTCACTTCAGGTTCAACCTCAGGACCGAAACATGTAGTTGTTTTTAAATTATAGTTTCCTTTGTTTCACATTTTTTTTGTCTGTTTTTGGCCTTATTTAAATTTGCAGACATTAATAACTATTACGTAAAGAATATTCTCATTGTAAACTTCGATGTTTCAATACATATCTGTCTTATTCCACAGAATTTCAAAGTTGGAATTTTTTGAATTAAAATTGAAGTTGATTTATTTTCACAGTACAATTGGTTATTGATTAATATTTTTTTTATAATATATAAAATACTAATACTAGGAACTAGAACATTGGTATTGATTTACTTTTTGCATAAACATGTTTTTCTCCCTTTTGTAGGAAATTTTGATATGTCAAGTGATTTGGCCGATAGAAGTTGACGAGTGCAAGTGTCCTTCTCCAGATTTACTGAAGACATTTTCAGTCAACGAGGTTGTACTGAAAAGGTGGCAATCTTCCCAAGAGCGAGAAGATCAGGATAAAGACGAAATTGGAGATTAGCGGCGTGACTTTAACACAAATCTTTGTGTTAGCTGACGTAAATAAGAGAGTGATGACAGTTTCACTGTAAAGCTTTGGAATTTTGCATTAGTTGACAAATGAGCATTCAGTTTTGTATCACATTACCGAACTAAAATTATAAGCTACCATGAAAGCTGTAAGGAAACCCAGATGAAACAAAAGTTTTTGTCTCTTCCTATAATTCAATTTATATATATATAAAATATATTTCTGACATTTCAAAAATGATTTAAGTACTGAACATAAAGGTGTCGAGTTATCCAAGTTGTAGGAAGATTATATAACTATTTTGCGTAACTGACCACAGAAGTTGACAGTCTGCAGTTAAATTATCTACATGTATATTGTACATGCTGACTAAATACCTATAATTTAAATTGTTAGGTGAAGATAGTATTATGAGAATGAATGTAAAATTTTGTCCATTAATAACTGCCTAGGTTGTCATCGGAGGAATTTGCATTAAAATTTTATACATTAGTTATGAATTTGTCATGTGAAACTACACAGGAATCATAAGCACATGCAATTACACATAAACTATTTTCTCATCTGTATTTTTCTCAATTTGAAATGCCTAACAATGTTGGTGACTTGACAACTTTGCAATTAAAGTACGGTTTTAATGCCTCCCTTTTCAATGTTATATACAGTCTTAAAAGATCAGAATTAAATTTAAGATACATCTTAAATTCATCACTCTCTAAATAATTGCATACATGTCTTTGACTCATTGTACTTTCTAGATAAGATACAACGAAAGCTTTAAATATATATATATATTATTGTACATACGTGTATATTGAACATATGGTACTTCAAGTTTGAGAATTTCGGCCACCCTGTATTCCAATTTACCACAGTGTATTCTTTAATCCCAGTTTATCTGATTCCCAAAGTTGTACCATATTATTCACAGTATTCAAGCAAATGTTTAAGGAGAGTAAAGGAAGGGTTTTTCCTATCTTTTGGATATGGAATTTCTCTTCTCAAATTTTACTGATTTCGTTGTTTCATCTTACAAGATTATAACAACTTAATAAATTGTACTATTTATATAAAGTTATTGTTTATAAACTTTGAAAGTTTATAAGTGAGAAAATAAAATAATTATTTCAAAAATAAAAGTGGAGCAAAATTAGTATTACATGTGCATCATTTCTTACACTTTACACAGTTGAGGAGAATTAGCTAGACGTGTGACAAGACGATGCGCTGTGGACTGGACAACTCCGTCCACATTGTTTTGGGGGTCAAGATAAGCTCACTTTTACTCTGGTTTTTGTTGAGACAAGTTGGTTGTGTAAAAGCAATTCTGAAAATATTGGGCGCTAGGAAATATAGTGCTGTCAGTTCAGGATATGTTGTACGTCAATAAATGCATTCATAAAATGTAACGGACAAGTATGGTGTCGTCACAGTCTCCATATCCCGTTCGTATGAAGGCAATTGTACTTAACAGTGAAAGAAGCATTTTGCCAAACTACGATACTCCTCTTCTCCCTCCTGCGCATCTAGACATGCCATGTAGAATCTCGTGAACTGTAAACAGTGTGAAAAATATAGGAGAAGCTCTTTGTTGCAGGCAGTTTGGGCCAATCTCCTCAGAATAACTCTCTGAAGGGCGACAATTCAGCGGGTATTTTCTAGGGAGTTAGCACAGGTGGAAACTGGAGAGACTTTTTCTTAATTCCATTCATTGGGAGCTTTCTTTAACTTTGTGGTTTCTTATTTGTGACAGTTACTGGATTGGGGGGCAGGAGATGTGTACAAATTTGATGGAATTTATCCTGAAATATACAGCATTCAGTGTGTGACGTACTTGTCAGGTAGGTCTTTGTGATGTAGTTTTGAAAGAGAAGAGAAGTGAAAGTACAGCATAGTATTTCGCAATATATATCTTGTTATACACAATGCAGTGTTTTCATTGTAATGGGATCAGAATGCAGGAAACAGATTTGCCTGAATGGCACTATATTTGGAAGGTACGGAGTTGATGGAATATCCAGGTATGGAGGATAAACAGTTCTTGGGTTTCCTCCCAGGTCAAATCATGCTTAAGCCACCAAAAGGTCGTGGTTAAGCTTCATTTGACCTGGGTGGAAACTCCAAGAACTGTTTATCCAGAATATACACTGGGAAAATCTTAGATCAGGTATTGTGTTCGAGAAAGTTTTGTTTTTGAATACAATAATAATGGTACTTGCCAATTATACAATAAAAATATGTCATGAATAATATTTAAAGGACAATAGCAAAAATTCATCATTTATTAAAATTTACAATAAATAAAAAGGCTTAAAATAAGTCGGCATATAATTTAATTAATTATAAATACAACGTTCCGTCTCCCTTTTGAGACTTCATCAAGAATAAAATTTAGCAATTTGAGTCCTTGACTCCCTCGGCCAGAAATATTATTGGCCATCTCCTTATTTATTGTAAACTTAAAGTCAGAATACTTTGTTTGATTTTTATTAAAATTTATGTTACACAAAAAGTGATCTTTCCTATGTCGACGGACATCTTTAGTTGTGTTTGGAAATATATAATGAGATAAATAAATTTAGTATAACATCGTCACATTTTAATTTACTTTGATTTCATTTATGAATAAAAATATATGCTTTTTCTACTTTTGATGATTTTTCCCCTTTGTGTTACGTTTTTCCTTAGCGCTTGAAATTATTTCCAGTATTTGGTCGTTTACTGTTGAATCTTCCCATGCTCAAATTATCAGTCTTGACGTTATAGCGGTTGGAGGAAGATGCCAAGCTCGCTTCGAAACGTCCAGCCGGTTTAATTTTTTTTTTTTATTAAGTAATGGTCTCTTTCCAAGTCTTTGTCTCTTAACGGCTTGTATTTATCTCCAATTGTTGCTTGCCAAAAGCAGGTTGACTTTATGTTCATTAGTACATTTTTCTCGACAGTTCCGAAGTAGCATAAGACTTGTCACCCCGTCTACGTGAGACTATTAAGAACTTAAAAATAGCAAAACAGCGGAGCTGAAATTATGTAGGGTATCTACACAAACTCTCAAGCAATAGTAGCTCTTTAAATTTAAAGTGTTCTTTCCTTTATCAATTCTATTCAGAGTCCAAATATTCGTCTTCCCCATTTACACAAGTTTTATTAAAATGATTTTATTCTCTGATCGACTGTATTAGGTGGATGTCGCAACATTTCCCACCGAATGCCCTGTTTTAAAGTAAACTTGGCGGTGAATCAAATCAGCTAGAACAAGTGTATTGTGACGTCACAATACCGCGTCTGTCTTTAGGCTAACGTCTTTGCGTTCAAACTTTAACTCTGTTACTGTGCAATCTATGGTTTTTATCTCGTTGTATTAAAATATCTCTGTAAAGTACCGATTTCAATGTGGTATCAATTGTGTGTACGTGACAGACGCTGATACAATTATTTCCCAAAAGAGTGAAACGGTGCACAGTTAAAACTCGTAACGCAACCCTTGCATTCGGTCATTATTCGCGAATGATAACCGCCATTACACTGCCATGTATTTTAACGTTACAAGAGCGAAGGTTATGTTTTTTCCATCTGGGTTACTTTTAACATTCTTAATAAATTAGATACGCTGATAAGGGCATTATTTGCTTTAGTAACATGATGAGTAAGTAGTTTACGGACGGATCGTTTGTATGGATTAGTCCATGTGTGTGTGTTTAAGCAGGACAAATATCGGATATCGCAAATGATTCTTGTAATTTGAATTATTCTGATGCGAATGTGTTGAATGAAAATACGTTAATAATGGCTGTAGTTATTGAAACGACAATTGGTGATTTCACCGTCGATTTATTTACCGAGGAAAGACCCAGAAGTAAGTAAAAAGTGAACTTTTTAGTTTATTCATTTAAGTTACAGTGCGCAGCTGTTGCTAGTGTAACAATTTTTTAATTTGTGTTTTGTAAAAATTGGCTGGGCTGTTGCATGGAATGCGACAATTTGTGTCGTGTACAATTAGATAAGGTGTTACATTTGGGTGGTTTTCGTGCACAGGATTAATTATGCACTACAAAAAAAGTGTTGAACATTTTTCGCGTTTCATGAAGTAATTAAGGAAAATGTTTGGAGTGCACTAGAGGTTGTATATTTTTATATTACCATTTACTGTACATACTTGCTCATAACTGAAGCTTTGATAAACTGTTCAGCACAAATAATGTTAATATCATTCAGAAATGTTAATTATGCAATTTTTTAATACTTTGTACACTTTGAGTTGATTGATATCTAACTTACGGTTAATTTTTTTTAGCTTTCTTTTAGAATATAATTGGGAATGTGAAGGGATACATCAGTAAACTTGTACCAAATGTTAAAGTAATATGGAACTGGTGGAATTGTATCCCTCATGTATACAACTCTAACTAGTGATTAATACGCGACTACAGACTTCACAGTCCGTTCAGATGTATACAATGAAGGGAAAACCCTGTGGTATACATTTGGGGAATCATATTACAATAAAAAATTTAATCTTATTATGTTACATTATTTTATTGTTAATTTTGGTCTATTTGTCCTGTTTGTTTTCATGCTTACCCCAATTAAATATTTCTTTTACGGTAGTCAACATGTGTGCATTTTAAACACTTTTTTACTTGTGCAGCAAAATTGGATTATCAAGTGGATTTAAGAGAATTGTAGAAGTATGATTTATATCTCACTTGGCATTTAGGCTCACTCCAGATAAATTACAATTTTAGATAAGTCTTTGTAATATTATTATTTGTTATTCCAAGTTATTTGTTGCAGCATGCCTTAATTTCTTGAAGCTATGCAAAATTAAGTATTACAACTTCTGCCTTTTTCATTCTGTGCAAAATAATTTCATTGCACAAACTGGAGACCCAACTGGATCAGGAAAAAGTGGAGAATCTGTTTTTGGGTACGTATTTGATGTGTGATTTTCACTTATTTACTTTTAAATTTTGAGCATATCAAATGTAATTGGAAATCACTTTTCCAGGAAAGTTTATGGGGATAAGGCAAAATACTATGAAGGAGAACAGGTACCAAAAATAAAGCACCACAAGGCTGGTTTATTATCTATGGTCAACTGTGGAAACAACATGTAAGTATTATTGTTAGTTAAAATATGGAACTTAGTTCATTTTATCAAAATTTCTTATTAATTTTTCCCCAAGGAGAACGTGAAAAGAACTGACATAATGCATATATAACCTATAATTAAAAAGCTGTAGTATTCTTCTTAAGTTTAAAATTATATTTAGCTTCAGCAGTATTTTTCATCTATAATCAATTGTGCAGTTTTTGCTATTATTACTGGAAACTGTTTTTGGTTGTGTTTGAAAAAATTGTGCACTTGTTCATGTTTTCAGGTTCGGTTCTCAGTTCTTCATTACACTAGCCAAAGATTTACAGTCTTTGGATAGTGAGCACTGTGTGTTTGGTGAAATAGCAGAAGGGCATGAAGTAATTCTGAAATTAAACGAGACCATTTGTGACCAAGATCATCGTCCATTCCAAGACATACGGTAATATATTATTTTTTCAAAATAATATGAAGTAGGTATGTGGTACATTCTTGAAGTATTTGGGCGTCTGTAAAGTTCTGTTGTTTGCTGCTGTTGTCAATCACACATGCAGTGTCTCGTGAACCTGAGCTCCAGTTTTATCTTCTTTCCAATCAACTGTTCTTTTCTTCCCCTCTTCTGGAACAGTCATGTTGTCAATCTGTGTTGAGCGTTCCACATTTTTTTTGAAAACTATGTAAATACATGGCATACTTTAAGTTATTTTCTCCAATTTATGAAATTGCAACATTTTATTTCAGGATAACTCACACTGTCATCCTTGAAGATCCTTTTGATGATCCTGCAGGGCTGATTGTTCCAGAGTATTCTCCAGAACCGACTAAAGAAAATCTGCAGGCATGTGATTTAGTCTATTTTTTTTTAGAAAATAATTATTGTTGTCATTAGAGATTTTCCTTAGATTTCTCAATCTTGTGTAAATAATTTAATAAGTTTCATATTAAAATATCATATTTAAATTGATTGTAATGGCATTTAATATTTCCTTGGTTTCTAATAATGTAACTCTGCTGTTTTCCTTCCATGGAGAGGCACTTCACAACAAGGAATAAAGCTATTTGTTGTTTACGTATATGCTAAGAGTATGTTGTGAAATTTATTTTCAGAATACGAGGAGATTACATAGTTAGGTTTAAGTAACATTAATTATACTGTAATGACTTGTAATAGATATTTGCCCTTGTCACTTTTAAATGTTGCAAGTATGTAAAAATTTTTTCTTTTCTAAAACAGAATGGACGAATTGCACCAGATGAAGAAATTGACGAGACGAAGGGGTTATCTACTGCAGAAATTGAAGAGATGCAGAAGGCGCGTGAAGCTAAGGCGCAGGCTACGATTTTAGAGATTGTGGGTGACCTGCCGGACGCTGAAATGGCTCCGCCAGAGAACGTCCTGTTCGTGTGCAAGCTGAATCCTGTGACAACCGACGCAGACCTCGAGATTATTTTCAGTCGCTTTGGCAAGATAAAGAGGTGCTTGAAAATTTCTTATTTACATTTAGTTAATGGTATGAAATGTAAACGTGAGAATTTATTATCGTCCATGAGGTTTCTTGTTCTTGAAATAAAGAAATGTTTTCTTAAATGGGTACAGTTTACTCACTTTAGAATAATTTTCTGTTCACAATTCCCTTTTGTATTTCCTGAAATCAATCCTCACTGTGTTTAAAGTGTGCAAATCTATTGTAATTGATCATAATCCGTATTTGTTCTACCCAGAAAGAACATACTAGATGAGAACAAATTGAAAACACAGTGTTTTTAACATTCCAACCGTTTATCGTAATCTGCAAGTAACCTGGAGTAATGTCATGGTTCGAATAACATACGAGTGTAAATTTGTCACATTTTTTGTGTGGAGTTGTAAGTGAATACAAGCTATTATAGAATATAAAACCCTAATTTGTTTACAGAAAATATAACTACAGAAAAGGGAAATGAAATATTTTACATGTGTTTCACTGTCTTTTAATTTTTGTGTGTGTTGTGAAGTCCAGTACTTCTTTTCTGTGACTCCTTATATCTTAATATTTTTGTCATTATTTTGGCTTACGTTTATCATGGGCGCAGTCACTTGTGGTTTGGCATACTTGAAGTGTGCTTATCCCTCTACATATTTGACGTCTTTATTTAGTTTAAGCTTATTTGTTCCATTTTATTTTCCACAACTTTCAACATAATGGATTTTTTTTAAAAAGAAAGTAAATGACTTGTGAATGAAAAATTGATGACAGTTGTGATGCTGCAGACGTATAAAATAAGGTCTCAAGTTTTATTCTGATTCATTTCTCCCAAAGTCATTTTATTTTGGAACACATTTGAATGGCCAAGAATTAATAAGAGGTGAAACTGCCAGTGGACTTTTTTGTCTTCAAAAACCGAGAGTTTGTTGAAAGTAAACATGTTTGCTGCACGTCTCGTAGGTTTGGGTTTGTTATTTTAAGAGTAAAGCTTGAACTTCTTTTCACAATGTATTAATGGCTCTTCAGTTGACATACACATTTCTTGCTGGCTTTATATTTCCTAATATTATTATTTGGGAATGTAAAAAATTGCGGGAAATTTAATTTAACTTCCAAAGTAGGTGTGCCTTCTCTATTTGCAATTGTGTTTGTACTAACATTCCTGTTTGTCATTGAATTGCTCAAGTATTTTTAGTTTAGATAGATTTCTGTGTTTTAATAATGAATTACTTTTCTTTTTGTATTTCTGCCCTAATACACCACTGGAAAATTGTTTTTCATTTCTATGAAGATGTGGCTTACACTTGCTGAAAAGTTTAATATATTTTAAAAATTTTAAATCCTGATAACAAATATCCCCTTTTAAAGAAGTGATATGATGGATGAAAATTAAAAAAATTGGTTTTGGTGTTGGGGAGCAGTTTGTAGTTCATTGACAATTTTAAAGTATTTAAAAAAGGAGAAGTAGAACAATGAAAAGGAGTGTGGTATAGAGAATATCAAAAAGTTAGAAGAGAACCTAAATGATAAAACCACGAGATTTATTGAACAAATGTGATGAAACAATGAATCTTCAATTTGAAGTCCTAAGTAAAAAGCTAATATATATCGGGCGGAAGTTTTCACCGTCACCTTTGCTCAATAAACTCTCTTGTTTTTTGAATCTTTTTAAGGTTTTTTTTTCTAGCTTCCCTTTTTACTCGATTTTCTTTCTGTCTGCATTTGCCTCTACAATTTTTATTTGTTCCTCCTCCCTTTTCTTAGTTATTCAGACAGTGAAATACGTGGGCAATAGTCCTTAACATTTGCCAATGGTTTGAGTAAAGTTATGAATTTCTTACTTAGTTTGGACGAGCCACTGATTTTACAATTTTGCGGGCTGGATTATTCATTGCTTTTTTTAAAAAAATAAAATCTACCTATTTTGTAATGAAGATGGATTTCTGAGGTGACGTTAATATGTTAAAATTTTATAGATAATAATTGCAAATATGTAAATAAATTTGACTGTTCCCGAAAGTAATATTCTGTTTCTGTGGCCGTTGCAAAAATTCTCATTTCCTGGTGACTTGTTACTTATGGCTGAAATTCACTTTTTATTACTGTAGGACAATTGACGCCAAAGTCTTGATACCAATTTTGTGGACACTATTTCTAAGAAGGCAATTTGCGTCTGGGAAAACTGTCAACTTGCACAACACATTCTGGATTTGTGTACCCAAAATGGCCGGAAAGAGTTGAGAAATGCTTTCCCTGGTTTCCCACCCGGGCAACGTTGTTAGACGGCCGCGAGAGCCTTAGGCTGGAAAGATATTTAAACTGCGGCTATCAGTGTGACGATGCCACATCAAATTGGTCAAATACTTGTCTGAGTACTTTGTTGTGTACTGTGGAGGATGTGCAAAATGATAGAACACGTTTGAACTACCTTACAAATAACTAGAATTTTTTTTTTATAATATTGGTTAAAAATTTATTTATTTACTGTATGGTGTACATTTTTGTATTACAGAGCCATCTACCCAATTACATAGGTATTGTGCAATTATTACAGTGGTAAATAGAACATGCAGTATTACATTATGATATTATCTCAACTTTTTTACATTTCAAATGTTTAATTTGCAAACATGAATACTAGATTTATCAGTAATTTTTAAAGCAACGATTCAATTTCTAATTAATGTAAAAAATTTCTGTCCTTAGACTATAATTGCCCGAATCAAATACAATTCTCGGGTTTCAACCCGGGTCAAAGTTTGTTTCGACTGCAAGCTCCGCCATCGTCGTCAGGTGCGCAGTCTTAACTGACAACGGTGATGGAGCTTGCTGTCTAAATGTTGTGTAAACAAACTTTGACCCCGAGTTGAAACCCGAGAATTGTATTCGAAACAAATTCACCAGGAAAGCCTGTTTGCTCTTTAATAATTGCCTGAACATTTGTGTGGATAAGTACGAGTGTCGTTTTCTGAATTGCGGGAATAGCTTTTCTCGACGAAAATCTTCCTGTTTTGTAAAGAAAATGGATTCCTTAATTTTTTTTGTATGCTTCAGAAATAAACATTCAGTTTTGATCACAGGTTGAATTAAGTCTGTTTTCAAATGTTAACAACTTCTTTTACACATTTGTGTTTGTATATATACTCATTTTTTAAAATTAGCTTGGTATACTTGTCGAGGCTCTATAGGATTGCAGTCTGAATATTTTCAATTTATTTCTGTGTTTGTTTTATCTTTAATATCTCTATATCTTGTATTCAGTTATAAAATAGGGATATTATGTAAATTATTTGTATTGCTTATGAAAAGAAAAAAGAAATTGATTCATATTTAATTTCCTTTACAATTATCATGTAATTAAAGACTTTCTCACAAGTACATTTTATTTATTGAATTTATTTCCCTTTAAAATCTGTTCTTAATAGCACCTGTTTTGTTCTATTTAACTAACACTTTTTTCCTCGTTTGTGCAATATGTTATGCAGAGTAAATACAGAGATGAAATTGTTGTAATAGAAAGTTTTATAGAATATATTTGTATTTCATTCAGACTGAGACTCATTGACTGTTGTCATTTCAGCTGTGAAGTAATACGCGACAAAACTACCGGAGACTCGCTTCAGTATGCGTTCATAGAATTTGAAGAGAGAAAGTCGTGCGAGGACGCCTATTTTAAGATGGACAACGTTCTCATCGACGACCGTAGAATTCACGTGGACTTCAGCCAGAGCGTCGCGAAACTTCGATGGAAAGGCAAAGGTGTGGTGGGACTGTCCTGTAAATGTTTGTTGTAGCGTTTTTTTTTTTTACGACTGAATGGTTCATACGAGAGCGGAAATTCTATTTGAGCAAAAATCTTTCAATTTGACGAGAAGAAGATGATCATATTATTTTCTTATTCTGATTATATTATTATTCATTGTCCATGATATCTTGTTACTCTTAGTATCCTTAAAATGCCTGTTAAATTGGTTTCTGTTATGATTCACTGAATTTGTCTCACTGTTTTCAAAATAATGTTTTATCTAAGAGTAGTAATATCATGTAACTTAATGATTTTTAGGGAAGTGGGAGCATTTTGGCAGTTCCAGTAACTAGGGGAATATCTGATACAACTTTAGCCTGTGAAATTCTATAATATGTATACATACTGTTATTGTAGTCTTATTCTACTGTAGTATACTCGAGTACTTTATTTATGACGACTCCCTTAAAGTTTCCAGTAAACTCCTTAATTTTATCCCAACTGTTGTTCGACTTGCTATGTTCCTTTTTAAAAATAGAATGAGTGTTGATAGAAGAATAAGAATTGTATCTTATTTTTACAACCTTTGTTCTTGCAGGGAGAGGCGTTGAACACTTGGACGAGCATGGAAATGTCAGAAAGGATCCTGGAGATCAATTTTATAATGTAAGTTATTTATTTATTTCATGGGTGAGAGTTGTTCTGCAAGATGTTATACTTTGTTGATTACTCCCTCGTGTCTAAATATTAATCTGTTATTTATGATATTTGCCTAAAAGTTTAATTGTTTTGTTATTATTGATATCACATTTGTCCATAATTGCATATATCTATATTTCCTTGTATTATGCAATTAATTATCTGTTTCAGAAATATGATAATAATAGAACCTCGCACAGGACTAAGGAGAAACCCCCCGAAGACGGTTGGGACATTGAGGAACTGTCCTCCACCCGAAGGGGCCACCACAGGGGGTCTTCTGAACGAGACCGGAGGGCCCACAGCCGCAGCAAGCACAGGAGCCGTCACCGCAGCCGCAGCAGGGATCGCAGCCGGAGGGAGAGAGGCGGCTCGCACCATCGTCATTCCAGCAGCCGGGATGACAGGAAGAGGAGGGACAATTCCGGTACGCCGAGTAAAGGAAGCAAGAGAGAAGAGGAAGGTGTCAGTGATAGACGGGATAGACATAGGCGTAGTAAGGAAAGAACAAAAGATGAAAGCTCCAAATACAAAAGTAGTGATGCAGAGGCAGAAAAAAATTCAAAACATCAGAAACTTGAACATAAGGAAAGTGATAAGAAAAACCATATCAGAGGAGGTGCTAAGGAAAGTGAGTCATGTGACGAAAATGATCAAAAGAAACTAAAAGATAAAAAAACGTCCAAAAATGGTCCCAAGAAACAGATGGACAGCGAGTCCTGTGATGAAGTGTCTCAAAAGAAACAGGACGAAGATAAGAAAGATAAAAAGAGTGAAGTTAGAAATACTGCAGCTAGTGATAAGACTCATGAAAGTGGTAGGAAGGAAAGTCAAAAAGTGAGCAAAAGTAATAATGCCAATGAAGATTTAGGCAGCAAGAATATTGAAAGTAACAAGGTTAAAGAAGCAAAAGTGGCTAATGATTTGAAGAAACCGAACAGTGTAGAGGTGCCACCTGTCCAAGAAGAGACAAGTTCTAAGAGTAAGTCTACCAGCAAGAATGATTTAAATAATGGCACAAGTTCTGCAAGTAGAGAAAGCCAGAAAGATGGAGATAAGGCCGATTCTAAATCGGGGAAGAAAATTAATGAAAAGAAATCGAGTAAAGCTCTAGACGGTAAAAAGCACAATATAGTCAACGAACGAGATGTGTCAGAAAAATCAAAAGACAGGAAGCGCCGAAAGGAGGAGGCTGTTAACGAAAAGTCGAGAAAAAAGCTGAAGAGACATAGTTCCAGCAGTAGTGACGTGGACTCTTCCAGCGTGAGTGACAGTAGCGGTGACAGTGACTCCGATTCCAGCAGCTCCTGCAGTTCGAGTTCATATGACGCGAAGAAAGTCAGGAAAAAGAAGCACCCGAAGAAGGCCACCGTAGTTGCAAAAAAGACAAAGAAAAAAAGAAAACTCAAGAAGAAGTTTCACAGAAAGAAGGAAAGCGATAGCGACTGCTCGTCCTCGGACAGTTCGCACAGCCGGAAAGGCAAAAAGAAGTATAAAGGCAAAAGAAAAAGGAAGATCTCTGCTGTACAAGATGACAGTAACTCAGATGTGGGTAGGAAAAAGGATAAAAAGAAAAAGAAGGTACCGGTGAAGCGCAAAAGGAAAAATTCTAGCTCGGAAGATTCCAGCAGCGAGTGCGATTCTTCGTCGTCGTCTTCGTCGTCTACCTCCGACGAACCGAGGCATTCTAAGAAAAAGCTGAGAAAAATGAAAATGTTTGATAAAAAAATTCGCAGGCTACAGAAGCAGTGGCAGAAAGCGAAGAACAACCTGAGCAGAAGAGACATAGAGGAAAGCGGAAGCGATTCGAGCAGCGACGAGGTCGCCGAGGTGGAACCCGAAAACAGGAAGAGCTCCTACAAAAACTCAACTGCAGGCGTTCCCAAGAAAGTTAAAAAGTCTTCAAAGGCGGATCACGGATCTGTCCACTAATGTATATTTGATTGGTGTTGGTCATGAAGCACTGTACCACTATTATATTTATTACTTTTTCATTGCAGATTGATAATATATACATATATTGAGATTAAAATGTTACATTGTACATTACTAAGAAGTTTCAAAGTTGTTACTGTATTATTTTTTCATCTTCAATAACACCATTGTCATTCTTGTGGTGATGTATTGCATTTCATTAACAGAGGAAATTACTTTTATAACCTATGTAAATGATTAGGATATATTACTCTTTTTTTTTTCAGTATTTTTTAGCAATGTGCACTATTTACCTTCTCTCACCTATCTTTTGTTTTCCTTGAATTTGAAAAAATAATTCATTTGTGGTTGTGACAAACATTTACGACCTTCTGATTTGTTGTGCTGTTTCCTGAACCTGATCAAATGTACATTCCATAAAGTCTTATATGTTTTTGTTTGTTAATTTTAATCCAAAAAAATTATTTGGTCTTGGAGACATGTTGATATAGCATTCATTCTTAATCTCAATATACTGATAAATTAGTGTTGCTGATGTTTGAAAAACAAATACTTTGTGTTCCTTTTATACCATTCACAAAATTTACCAGCAGTTATTCAGTAAGTTTTTAAAATTTTTAATTTGCGCGTGAGACGGAGAAACAACAAAGAGACGCAGGAACACTGCGGACAACTTGTAGCGTGAAATGGCGTCGTCGCCTCCCACGCTGGCCGCAGAGCACGATGTTTCTCTCCAGCATGTTGATTTATTTGATTAACATGTTTAAATTTTTCATTTCCAACTGATTAAAATATTTTAACTTTATCAATCAGTTTAGTACTACAAAAAAATTGTCAAGATTAATCTGTTTTGATGACAGGTAAGAGGTCCATTGCTCCTCTTTGGCTCGCTGGTTACAAGAAAGACCGAAAAGTTATTCTGGCGGGTGGCTTTCATTACCTCCTCAACCGGTAAGGCTGAGTGAAAACGTAATTTTGATGCGTTTAACAATGGGAGAGGGGGAAAGGAAAAGGCAATTAATTAATATTACACAGCACATTTGATGTACAATGAAGGAGGAGACGATACTTGAACATAGACAAATAAATATATTTTAAATTAAGATGAATATTTACACGGCTAATGATTTACAATGAATGGTAAAAATAAATAGTTGTGTGAAACTGCATACACTTTTTTTTTTTTTCCTTTCAAAATTGTGGGTGATGATGTTGCTGTTCACACAGTACGCTACAGTAACTAATGTTTTATATGGTGAATGACAAAATGTCGCTAGATTTTATTTCGAGGACTATGGAGTTGTACTTGGCGGAAGGGAAGGGAAGGTTGGTTAGTAGTCACTTCATCACAGTCTTGGACACGATGGCTTTGACCATGGCCTTGATGGCGGCGAAGGCTTCCTTCCCCGTGGGGATGATCTGCGCCGCCGGCAAGAGAAACCCGTAGTCGCCTCTGTCTCGTAGTTCCATGGTGTAGGAGTACTTGATCCCGGCCACGCCTTTGGCCCAGTCGTCTGCGCTACCTGGAGACCGCAGTTTGTGATTGGTTAGGAACGCAACAGACTTGGAGGATCTGGTGTAATATAATTATTTCTTAATGTATATTAAGTATATTCCTTGTATTGTGCAGGGGTAACCAGTCAGCAGGGTTGTCCACCCGTGCTCACCGCTGAGCTTGTAATGGGAAATATTCTGTTCTGATTTGAGGGAACATCCTCATCAGGTGGAATCGAGGGAGGAGATACCAATCTACCATCAAGTGCGTCGGTGGCTTTTATCGTTTAAACCTAGCTTCATTCAGTTGAACCCTCACGTTACCACTTTCCTGTTCTAGATCATTAGCCAGTGAAGGATTTAGCTGGAATGTATAACTGGATTTACTTTCCATAATTTAAAAGGTGCCTGCTGTTGCAATTGTGCGGAGTGCAAAAAATAAGATGGATGGACACTGTAATCGGTAATGGCTCATGAGTATTTAAACTTATGCGATACATCACACCCCGAAACAAATTTTAGGAGGATAAAGGTATTAATAATACCACGACATCAACAGACCGGGTTGTTAGACACCGTAACATGCTACATTTGTAATTTTGTCTCCATCACGTGTAATAGAAACAAAATTGTAGAAAATAATATAAAAACCGTATTGGCGCAAATTCCTAACACGACAGTATTTTTACTTACTACATATTTTAAATAAAGAAAGTTAATTTTATATATATATAAAAAAAGTCACATATTATGGGAGTATTGTATGCAGGACGGTACGCACGATAATTTTTCTCAGAATTGTGAAAGTCTTCGAAATGCCACCCGTTAAGGTGTTTTATTTTTAATAATAAACTTTGATATAGTGTGAATAATAAAACCACAGAAAAGTTTTGTCTCAATGTATTTATTCTCAGAACGTTTCGGCCATATCCATAGCCATTATCAACTGTAATTATAATACATATACAAGATTATTCAGTCCGGAAGACAACCGCAAGCGTAATGGTTGTATGATAGTATTATAAGCAAAGAAGACGCTAAGAGGAAAAATCCAGGTAAAATAGATGTAAAAATGGAATAATGTGGTGTTGTCCTATTGTAAAAATTATCCTTCATGTTATAAATAATCTTGTATATGTATTATAATTACAGTTGATAATGGCTATGGCCGAAACGTTCTGAGAATAAATACATTGAGACAACACTTTTCTGTGGTTTTATTCACACTATATTAATTATATAGAGTTGTTGTACATTTAATATTAATAAACTTTGATCGAACGAGATAAACCACAACAGGTGCATGGACAGTAATCTATTTATTAATGTGTCAAAAAAACATTTATAACTGTATCCTGATGTCATCATTTTGGTGGCTCATATTATTATTGCTGGGTCTTGGAGGAGGAGAGGAATGAAACGGTAATACTGCGCATGCGCATTAATCATTGCACACAAGGTTCTCGTATGTACGGGGGGAGGGAGCGCTGAATCATAAAAAATGAATTGTACCTGAGGCGGCGTACACCATGGTGGGCGAGTGTCCGACGTCGTAGCGGGCGCCGCCCACCCTGGCCATGGCGTCGACGGCCCTGACGCCCACCTCCATGAGGTCCTCCATGTCCTGCGGGGGCTTGCGCGTGTAGCTCCAGGGCACGAGCAGCATCTGCGCGTACGAGTGCAGCGACACGAACAGCTTGAGCCTGTCCGCGTGGTCCGTGAGGAAGTCGGCCACGGCGCGGGTCTCGGGCTCCGAGAAGGGCCGCGGCCCCGAGAACGTCTGCGAGCAGCGGTCGTCGGAGGCGCCGTCGCCCCAGTGGAAGGCCCAGTTGCGGTTCAGGTCCACGCCCACGCAGTCGCGACCCAGGAAGAACCTGAGGACAACAACCGTAGCCATCTCTCATCACGGGCTAGGGAAGCAGCTTTGACACGAGTCAAAATCCCTCCATCTCCATCGAGACCCTTGCAGACATTATCAGCTCTGGGTAAAGGTTAACTATTTTTTTACGACGTCGGCGTGAATGATGATGGTTTCAGGGATCGGGCAAATACGAGGGTCGTTGGACGAGTCTGGTTTATTATATTCAGATAGATTTTACGCCAATCCTCCGTCCGAATGAAACCATAAACGTCTTTCTTGAGGAAGTCCTCGTTGTCTGGCAGGGGAAAAATGGGGTAAACATACAAAAAAGAACAACAACAACTCTGATTTGAAAGGTTTTGGGTCATCTGCGGAAATGGGAACCGAGTTGGATCAAGTTCTGAAGGTCTGCTGGGACGAGGTCGCAGGAGCACAGAAGATGGTGGAACCTCGCTCCGGGCCGCTCACAAGCTGAGGTCACCGCTAGGGGGGACAATACCGTACTGGAGGAGGAAGATGGCCGACCGACTCTGGACATTTCCAAGGCGGAATCCGTTCCGTCACCGCACTCCAGAGACCAGCTGGATGACGAGTTGTCCTTTGGGTATAATATTCATAGACATCTGGATGACGAGTTGTCCTTTGGGTATAATATTCATAGACGTATTGGGAAAGGGCGCAACCAATAATTTCACCAGGACAACGGCCCCGGTTGGGATTACAACGTCGCTCCTCATCCACTTCTCCCTCTTCCTAACCTTGGCTTTCTGGTTACGGGATGCGGGTCAAGGAAGGAGACTACGATGGCAAATAAAGACTTATCAAAACGACCCCCCCTGTCCATTTTCGGACGGCGTCGGCGAAATTCACAAAGCCGCTGAATGAATTACCTGGCGCCTGAGTCGTGCCGAGAGCGAGTCTTCCTCCAGAACCTGTCCGTGGTGTGCGAGTACTCGTAGCCGTCGGGGTTGGCCACGGGCAGCACGTACCACTCCGCGGCGTCCACCAGGCGCCGGTTCACGCCGTAGTTCTCCACCAACTGCCTGAGGGTGAAGAGCGCCACCGCAGGCGAGATCCACTCGCGCCCGTGAGATCCTGCGAGGGACAAGCAAACAAACGTCGAGACATTATGGTCCCCTGGAGCCAGGTGCTTCCAAATATCGTGTCGAAAATAAATAAATCAATAAATAAAAATAGCAGAAAGAAAAAAAAAATTGTAATTGTAATTATGGTGAATATGGGAGGGAGAATGATGGATAGGAGACCCATGTTTTGAAGATAGGAGGGAAGGAGGAGTAGATACAATTGGAAATAACTGGAGAAGGTCAGAACAAGGCAGGGGAAGGGGGACGTGATGATGGATATGATCAAGGAAGGTTAAGGGGGAAAATAATGGGAGGATGATAAACAATAGGTATGAAGGGAATGGAAATAAAAAAGGTGTAATCCCGAAACAAGAGATAGCAGGGACTTTTAAACTAATAAAGATTGCATGTAATGCTCCGGTACATGTTACAGGGCATGGGAGGTATATAATTGGGGCGTTGATTAATGAAGACGTTATGGCGTGCGAGAATGATCTGTTTGAGGAGGAAAAAGAAGAAAGAAGAATCAGGGATATGGGAAATTCACAAGCAAAGATTATCTTGAGGGTGGGGGAGGTAGATATTGAAACGTGGGTGGATACGGGAGCCATGTACTCAGTAATGAAATATAGCACGTATGAACTATTAAAAGAAAATGATGGGTGCATTAATGAGTCGTTACCAGTAAGTAATTTGAAATTGTATGGGGCAAATTACATTACTACGCCATTCCACCAACCTTTAACACAATTCTCTGAAATATTTTGCCGAATCCTGCAACATCCAGCTCATAACTAAATCATCCAAT
This sequence comes from Eucriotettix oculatus, assembly GCA_034510155.1. Taxonomy (NCBI): domain Eukaryota; kingdom Metazoa; phylum Arthropoda; class Insecta; order Orthoptera; family Tetrigidae; genus Eucriotettix; species Eucriotettix oculatus. Next base: position 6,589,069 of record CM067379.1, read on the forward strand.
AATCTATCTACTAGTGTAAAACATTTGAAAGACCCAGTTGATGAAAACAAAAAATTCACAATGTACTTTATAAATTAATCTGCAGTGACTGACTGTCCATAGGCTTTCACAAGACAAATTATCCGTTATTTCAAGAGTTGATTTGTATCGGTTTAATGACGTGCTGCCGCTTTACCTCCATCGATCCAGACCGCAGGCTTCGGTTTCCCGTTCTTGGCGACTCCTCCGCCGGTGGAGACCTTGGCCAGCTTGAGGGGCAGTCCCTCGGAGGAGTGTCCGATGGTGAGGAGCTCCACGAGGCGAGGGTACGTGGTCGCCAGGTAGCCCAGGTACCGCAGCATGTCTGCGACAACGACACACACACACACACATGGCAGTGAAATGCTTTTGCGTGTGTAACGACGCTGCTGGGCTTTACAAATATAATTTAATTCAGCAACATCAGAGTGAGATGTTAACCTCCCATACTTTTATTAACTTTTTTATTTTAATAGCAATCAAAATTGGATATTTCACAAACTATTTTTTTTGTTTTTGTTTTAGAATTTCATCATCATCATCATCAACAGCTGGCTCTTCAGTACGAGCAGGACCTTCGCCTCCTCCAACAACTTCCCCCATCTTGACCTGTCCGAGGATACTTCCTGCCATCCCCTTGTATCTTCGCCCTTCTTAAGTCCGCCTGTACACTGTTCCCAACACCTCATCCTTGGTCTTCCCCTTGTTCCCAATACTGAAACGCTATTCTTGGAAACCAAACATCAGTTCGCGAAGCCTGAAAGATCAACCGCTCGGGAGTTTTCAAGAGAAAAATGATTAAAAATGTGCACCATCAGAGCTTGTGAAAATAAAACCATAGTTAAGAAATTGAAAACTACAAGAGCAACAGATTACTCTGGGTAGATGAGATAACAACCACAGTAAATACAAAATTCCTCTCATGGATGGTAAATCGCCGTTGTGTGTGGTCTTTTGAGAGGTCCTTCATTGCAGTGATCCTTTGCACTTGTACCAGAGCACTGCATCTCTAAACCTGCTCTCAAACCTCAGCCCACAACCTTCCTGGAACATTATAGGTAATGATCAACAGGGGGTTCGGCACTGGCAACCTTCTATATACACTTCATGAAGAAGTAATCGCTGTATGAGAAAGGGCAGATTTGAGGCTAGCTGATCTCCTTGCCTGAACTAAGGCATTTGTCCTCCGCACCATTCTCCTCAACAAACTGTAATATTTTGGCATTCGAGACCCTGACAGAAACACATCGAGACAGTAGTGTTGTCCCTCAAGGTTCTATTCTTGGACCACTTCTCTTTCTAATATACAGCACAGACAAGTGAAGCCTCTCAGATAGCAAAAGACAACAGCACCGTTGACTGCCCTGATTTTCCATCTGGAGTCTTGCATTGTAACAACAATGTGACCTGACTGAGCGGCTGAGCGAAGCTTACCGGAATATCGATGATATCTCTTAAACGTGAAGTCGTGGCCTCTGGACTGACGAAGTTCCATCCTCTTATCTTTGGACAGACGAGGGTTCTGGGCAGATATTGCCTTCTGGAAGAAAGAAACGAGGAAAATTAACACATTTTGTAGGTCTCTCATAGTAATATTTGCTATAAAACAAGAAAATAACCATGAGGGGGAGAGAAACGTGGCACTGACCACTAAAAGTCATTTGACGACTAAGAGGAACATTAAATGTCAAAAATTCACTATATAACTGAGAGGATTAAACAATCAGTTGAGAAGGAGAAACGAGTAGAGAACCTTTGGAATGCCACTCATAGATCTATACGCAGCCGTGCATTTAAAAATAAATAAAAAAGTTAACATATAAGTATACATTAGTGTAAAGGATTTGCAACGAACTGTTTATTATGTTAATTAAATGTATGGGAATCATTTACATTTATATAAGTTGTAAAAAAAATGAACGTTGACCATGTAATATGTTTTATGAGAGAGTCTCTAGTTGTTGATAATTATGGAGTGAACGATCTTTGGCTAGTGTAGAGGAACGTTGACAATGTCTGATGTTTGAGAGTCTCTGGTTGTTGATTATTATGGAGAGAGGATCTTTGGCCAGTTTAGAGGAACGTTGACAATGTTTGAGAGTCTCTGGCTATTGATTACTATGGAGTGAGGATCTTTGACAAGTTTAGAGGAACGTTGACAATGTTTGATGTTTGAGAGTCTCTGGTTATTGATTATTATGGAGTGAGGATCTTTGGCCAGTTTAGAGGAACGTTGACAATGTTTGAGAGTCTCTGGTTATTGATTACTATGGAGTGAGGATCTTTGGCTAGTTTAGAGGAACGTTGACCATGCTCGTTGAGAGAGTCTCTGGTTGTTAGTTATTATGGAGTGAGGATCTTTGGCTAGTTTAGAGAAACGTTGACCATGCTCGTTGAGAGAGTCTCTGGTTGTTAGTTATTATGGAGTGAGGATCTTTGGCCAGTTTAGAGGAACGTTGACCATGCTCGTTGAGAGAGTCTCTGGTTGTTAGTTATTATGGAGTGAGGATCTTTGGCTAGTTTAGAGGAACGTTGACCATGCTCGTTGAGAGAGTCTCTGGTTGTTAGTTATTATGGAGAGAGAGGATCTTTGGCTAATTTAGAGAAACGTTGACCATGCTCGTTGAGTCTCTGATTGTTAGTTATTATGGAGAGAGGATCTTTGACAAAGTTTGAGTCTCTCTGGCTATTGATTACTATGGAGTGAGGATCTTTGGCCAGTTTAGAGGAACGTTGACAATGTTTGATATTTGAGAGTCTCTGGTTGTTATTTATTATGGAGTGAGGATATTTGGTTAATTTAGAGGAACGTTGACCATGTTTGATGAGGAGTTGACTGCAATGGAGTGAGGATCTTTGGCTAGTTTGTGCTGTCTGCAGACTCCATTGCGGAGTAACAGTGTTGCACGGTATAGGGGGTGAGAAGTCGTCGCCGTAGAGGAAAGGAGCAGTGGAGATGCTTCTAGGAAAGTAGTAGTTGTAGGATTCGGATCCGACTTGTCGAATCAAATAAAAGTTGTGAAGATAGAAAGAAGTGGTGCTAGGTAAATGACTGTGACTTGAAAGTCGTCTAGGGCACATATTGATACGAGCCTCAGTATGTGGCACGTGTTGAATTCAAAATTAAGGGGGGGAGGCAGAATAATGCGCCGTTTTGAGTCAGGGGTCCTGTGCCATAGTTTCCTTGGCTACAACGCGCCTCAACATGGACTCTCCAGCAGTCTCAACCCCGAGTTTCCGCGGCCGCGACGTCACAAACATGTGAGGGACGTCTGAGACGCTAACCGCTAGACCATATACAGGCTAAACAATCGCGGCCCCGTTACAGCGTCGCCTCACCTACGTCACGGAGACTCCGGAGCGCCTGTTGTTTTCCCCGTCGCTGCTCCTGTGACCTGGAAGCGATATTTTTAACCTTTTTCGTCGCGCCGCAAGTCACAGCCGGATTCCTCCGGGCCTTCATCTTCCTGTCCTCCAGTCTGTGACGGGGACAAAGGACCGAGGGAAAGCTTGACTGAGGGAGCCGTTTACATGGCTGCAGTGCTGTGGCGCTGAGGTCTTATTTCAGGTTAAATAACTCTTCCCGTTGGCAGTTTTGCTTCCCGCCGCCAGGTTTTGAGCGTCTTGCCTGGAGAAACAACCAGGTTCAGTTCCTCTCCCTCCTGCAATCATGATCCACGGAGGTGTTTATTTAATTAACCTGCTTTCCCACGGCGATGCAGTTTAGTGGCTTGCTTTCCTTTTCTTCGTTCCTCTGTCTCTCTCTCTGTCCTCCTCGTCCTCGTCGTCGTTGTTGTTTTCGTCTCCCGCCGAGCAACACGAGTTGCTAGGAAACTCTCTGGTCCTTCACTTCCCGGATCCGCGGGGAAGAAGAGAAAAAGGAGAAGTGACGATTCTCTCACTCATTGTTTTGCGTGTTCCACTGCTCCGCCTCTCTCGTTGGTGTTGTTGTTGTTGTTGTTATTACCTTTTTGGTCGCAGCTGGCAGAGCTTTCTTTCTTTCCTTCTTTCATTCCTTCCTCATTATTTGCGAGTCAGGCAAGCTACCTGCCTACTTAGTTGTTGCTTTGGTTACTTAGATATCCGTGTCGTCCTCTCCGCTGTTCCACTTGCACCCTTTTCCATCTGGTCCCGTTTCCCTCTCTCATCACGGCTCTCCTGAGTTATAACCTGTCATCCTACGTCTTCCCTAATCTCCTCAGCCTCCTCGGCCTCCCTCTTCCCTTCTTACCCCGCACACTTCCCTCGCAAGCCTAAGACCCTCATGTCTCAACACGCGGCCTATTAATCTATCCCTTCACATTCACCTCTTCCCCTATTCTGCCTATAACTTCCTGGTTAGTCACCCTATCCACCCATCTCATCTCATTCTCCTGCAGCGCCACACTCCAAAGACTCCTATTCTTTTCCTTTCCAACATTTCCTAATATTCACACTTATATTAGCCGCTAGTTAATTCCTCTCCCTTGCCTGTTGCTATCCTACTCTAGTAGCAGAATTCCTTAACTTCCTTCAAAAAATCCCTTCCCCCAATCAAACAACCTTTGCTATTCCACTGTTTCCCATACTACACTCCATCACTTTGGTTTTCCCCCCCTCTATTAATCCATCCTAATTGTTGTACTCTTCCTCTTTCATGCCATGTATTTTGTTTCCCAAGTCTTCTTCTTCTTGTGACTCCCCCCCTAATACCACAGTATCGTCGGCAAAACCTTAGAGAGAGGTTTTTTTTCTTCTTCATTTCTTCTCCTTTGCAGCAGTATGATTCCCTTTCCATATTCATTTTTAACTTTCATCATCGCCTGTTCAATATATATAAGTTTAAAGAGCATGAGCATCTTTTGTCTCACTCCTCCTTTCTTCATTTCTGGATTTCTTTTCTTGCCCTTTTTGATTTCCAATTACTGCTGACTGCCGCTTCTGTAGAGGTTTCCCGGTTTTTATTTCCATTCCTGCCATCTTCAAAATCCTTACCATTGTGTTGCAATTTACCGCATCAAAGGCTTTTTCTAGATGCAATGAACTTAGGCCTCTTTATTTTTTTATCTTCTTCTTCTTGTCCTCCTGTGTCTTCTAATACTATACGCACAGTCAGTTTTGCTGCTCTTGTCCCTTACATTCTCCCTATAACCGAAAACTGATCTTCTATTCTATTTGCCTTTCCGTCCTCCTGTATATTATTTTGCACGAATGAGAGACTAAAGGGAGGGATCGGCGCTGCGGGAGGGAGTTTTCTTTTTTCTCGCAGACGCTTCAGCCCAGAGTGACTGCGGGGCTTCATCACCTGATCATGTCGGGGATGCCTCCTGCACTCTCTCTCTCTGGGTATTTTTTTATCAAAGTTCTCATATGCCGAGACACCTTCACCTATTTTAGGAGGTATATGTACCGGGGTCAAAGACCTTGGGCATGCATATGGCAAGAGTTGTTGTCCGCTGATCCCATTGGATCAGTCGGGGGCCAACTGCCTCCTGAAACTGGTGGAGACACGGAGAAGGGAATGCTGCGTCCCCACCACAGCAAACTCGTCTCCCCCCGTCATTCATAGGGAAGGGCGTGAGAATAGTAGCCCAATGCCCCCCGACCTACCTGATGCAGGTTTTCTAGGGTTTTTTCCCCTCCTGCATCATCTCTTTAGGTGAAACACCCCTAGGGTAGGATCCTTAAACCATAGCCCCGGGGGCCTCACTAGTTAACCCTTGCTTGGCTACCTTGCTCTACCTTCCGCATCCCCCCTTTTCAATTCCCTTCCTATGCTATTAAAGGGGAGTTGCCTGTTTCAGGATCACCCTCATGTAGCCTGTTAACCCCCCAAAAAATAATGAGAGACTAAACTAATTGTCCTGCATCTATCAACCCTCCAGTCTACGTCGGTATAGGGGTAATTATGTTGTTGTTGATAAAGTCTTTTGGTATTCATCCTGTGGACCACGTTCATGCCCATTTATTTTGGTTTCCCAAGTCTCCTTCTGACTCCCCCTACAATACTACGTCGGCAAAGCGTAGGGTTTTAATTTCTTCTCCTCTACTCTCTGTGTGGTGTTCTTTGGGTTACACCATCAAAAAAATATTGTTGTACTACAATCAAACGAACAATAACAATAATAGTAATAATGTATTTAATTTGAATAGAAATATAACTCAAATTAAGTTATAGTGGAAAACCATATAAATTTACGAATATCAATTTAATCATTAGCTCAGTCGGTAAAAGCAAAAATAATAATACTCTACGCAGCTTCTTAAATAATGGCGGCTGCTCCCCTGGGGGGACAACGCGGGTGACGAACAACGATATAGTTGAAAATTAAAATCGCGAATCAGACGAGAATGGTTTGTGTGTGGAAAAACCGAGGTAAATTGCCGTTACCAGATGACGTCGTTCTTCGTTTTTGTTCGTATGCCGGTTGTTCCTTTGCTGGGTCACGTCTTCTTCATATTAAGATTCTCTAGCGCCTCTCCTTCCTTCACCATCAAATGTTGTCTCTTTTTATTTTCTGTTCTCCCACCAAATGAATCTCCTTTCTCGAAACGTGCAGAAACTAAATTTTATACATGTCGCCTTGTTCTGCCACTGCTTCGTCTCTCCCTAGCGTCTCTCTCTCTCTCTCAGGCAGCCTCTCTGCACCAACAACTGTCCAATCTAATCTCTACTCCAGGCCATCAACAATGTCGCAGCCAACAATGTTGCAGACGGTGACGTTTCCCGCCTACTCGGGCCTCACTCACCAAAGCCATTCTCGTCTTCCGTCCTGCTGCTGTATACGTAAATAACAAAAACTAAATTATTTTTGCTTTACCCGATGAATGTAAGGGTCATGAATCACCACAAGTATGATTCCCTTTCCACATTCAATTTTAACTTTCTTCTATATATATATATATATATATATAAGTTAAACAGTAAGAATTATAGTGGGGAAAAAACACTATAAATTATTATAATTATTATTCCTCCGGCTTTGAAATATAAAAATTTGTAGCATTATTTCCGTTTGCTTTTTTGTTAAATTTCGGCCATCTTGTGCCTGAGGCTAGAGGAAGGAAGGAAGGAAGAGTTGGTGACACGCAAACCTCGATAATAATTGCCCCCGACCCTAATGAAGGCTAATGACGGTCGTATAATAGAGAAGGCTTAATTTGTCAGCCATCGGCCGGCCTCTCTCTCTCTCTCTCTCTCTCTCTCTCTCTCTCTCTCTCTCTCTCTCTCTCTCTCTCTCTCTCTGTGCCGTGACTTTATCACACTTCCTCATCATCACCACGACGTCTCGGCGAATCGCTTCTATTTTTTTCCTTTTCTGTCATCAGCCTCGTGCGGCTCATCCTTCTCCCTTTTTTTCCCCCCTGTCCATTCCGGAGTCTCATTTCCTCCTCCACAATAACACCACACAGTTCGTTGATGACAGACAGCGTCTACGTAATAATTGCAAAGAAAATATCAGTGCCTACAAAATTTTATTTACACTTTAAATATAAGTTATTAATAAGGCCGGAGCAGTCTATTAAAAATTGTAAATTATTTAAGAGGATTTATCAGAGTATTTTTTAGGTTAACTCCTCAGGCTGTTGTTGTTCTATTGCGTGTTTCCCCTTGTGTGTGTGTGTGTGTCCCTGTGTTGTGTTTATATTGACTTTTTTGTCTATATGCATTTTCTTTTATTAATTTATTTTTAAGGTTATTTGTCTTTAATTATGTTCTTTATTTTGTTCATTTTTAATTTTTAATGTATGACGTCATATCCTATTTCCTCAATCGAGGATTAATGGAAACAACAACAATAAATCTAAATCTACTATTGAGTCCTTAGAATGGTCTGATAACATAACAGTAACACATCCTCACTAATCTTCTCCTTGCCTCCTCCTGCTTCTGTTAACTTCCCTCTAATGCTGCCACCATCAAGTCTAGAAACGCGGCCTATTTATTGCTCTATCCCTTCAAAGTCCTCCCTTTCCCCTATTCTGCTTCCTGGCTAGTTGCCCTATTCACCTCATCTCATTCTCCTACGGAAACACATTTCTTTCCAAAGCTTCTATTATATTTTTCTGTCCGCAACTCCTACGTTTCGCACCCATACATTTCCTAATCTTCATATTTATATTAGATGCAAAAGTAGTTTCTCTTCCTTGCCTGTGCTGTCCTACTCTCATTAAGTAACTTCGACCCCAATCATCCAACAGCATTTGCTATTCCGGTCCTCAAGTGACTCGGTCGGAAACCCGACAACTTGTTTGTGAATCGTCTGCAACCGGGAAAGAACTCGTCCTCTAAGGAACAAATTCTTATACACTGTCCTTCCATTTAAATTTTTTAAAGAGAGGGAGAAATTGATAGAGTGAGAAATAGAGAGGTAAGAGAGAGAAAGAGGCAGAGAGGGAGAGAGAGAACTAAGAGAAAGAAAGAGAAATAAAGGTGAGATGGGGAGAGAGAGATTAGAGAGAAGAAGAGACAGAAAGAGATAAGAGAGAAAAAGAGAGAGAAAGAGATTAGAGAGAAGAAGTGAGAGAAATAAATAAGATTTAGAAGAAGTGAGAAAAAAAGGTAAAAGACAGATGGAAAGTGGGAAGAAAGAGATAAAAGAGAGAGACAGAGAGAACTAAGAGAAAGAAAGAGAATAAAGGTAAGAGAGAGAGACAGACAGAAAGAGATAAGACAGAAAAACAGAGAGAAAGAGATTAGAGAGAAGAAGAGACAGAAAGAGATAAGACAGAAAAAGAGAGCGCAAGAGATTAGAGAGAAAAAGCGAGAGAAATAAATAAAAAGATTTAGAAGTGAGAGAAATAAAGGTAAAAGAGAGATGGAAAGTGGGAAGAAAGAGATAAAAGAGAGAGACAGAGAGAACTAAGAGAAAGAAAGAGAAATAAAGGTAAGAGAGAGAGAGACAGAGAGATAAGAGAGAAGAAGAGACAGAAAGAGATAAGACAGAAAAGGATAGAGAAAGAGATTGGAGAGAAGAAAGAAGAGAGAGAAAGAGATTAGAGAGAAAAAGTGAGAGAAATAAATAAAAAGATTTAGAAGTGAGAGAAAAAAAGGTAAAAGAGAGATAGAAAGTGGGAAGAGAGACAGATAAAAGAGAGGGAGACAGAGAGAATAAAGAGAAAGAAAGAGAGAAATAAAGGTAAGAGAGAGAAAGCAAGAGAGGGAAGAGAGAAATGAAGAGAGATAACAGAGAGAGACCAACAGAAGTAAGGGAAAGAAAGAGAGAAAAAATCAGTAAGATAAAGAAAGAGAGAGACAGAGAGAGTAGTAGTAGAAAGAAATAAAGGTAAAAGAGAGAAAGAAAGAGGGAAGAGAGAAAGACAGAGAGTAGTAATTGAAATAAAGGTAAGAGAGAGGAGAGAGGGGGGAGAGTGATTCTGATTGATACGGATGCCGGAATAGTTTCATTCCCTTTCGGCCCATGTAATGAGAATATTTTCGAGCAGTTTCGCATGACGTCTTTTGGGCAAGGAGGAGGAGATAGGATTGCGGTGAGATGCAATCAGCAGGAGATGGAACCGTCGCAGCTGCAGGGAAGGATCTGCGGTTTCCCCCTGGCAGACAGATAATTACTCACTCTCAGTCTCCCGCACATCTGCTGACGTCACGCCTCATCACACACAGGGAGAGACGCGCGGGGAGAGAGAAGGAAAAGGAGGAGGAGAAGCCTAGGTACAAATCACGAGGCTAGACGAGTCATCGTACTACATTGGAGGGTCACAATAGACACGGATGGATGGAAAGCCTTGTACCACGCACGTCATCTCTGTCTATCATAGGCTGGCCAACATAACACAAACGCAAACAGGTCATGACATTCCTAGATTTAAGAAAAAAAAAGCCATTTGGCAATGAAGGATTTTGAAGAGGACAGAAATAAAAATATCTAGAGTTATCCGTAACCTCTACAGAAGGCGGTCCAGCAGAAATTAGAAAGAAACGAAAGCAGAAATAAAGCCAGAAATAAGAGATATATATAGAACAGGCGATGAAGAAAGTTAAAAATGAACATGGAAAAGCAATCATACTGCAGCAAAGACAAGAAATAATAAAATCCCTCTCCACTTTTCCGATGACATTGTAGTTTTAGGAGAATCGAAAGAAGACTTGGAAACCATAACAAATGTCATCCTGGAGGACGAGCACAACAGGACGACGACTGATAAGAGGGAAAACCCAAGTGTAGTGTAGTGTGGGAAAAACAATGGAATAACAAAGGCTGTTAGATTGGGGGTGGAAGGGATGTTTTGAAAGGAAAGTTAAGGAATTCTGCTACTTGGGGCAGCGGAGTAATAACAACTAGAGTAGAGGATAGGAACAGGGAAGGAAAAGGGGAATTTACTTACGGGTAATATAAGTCTGGATATTAGGAAATGGTTGATAAAAACGTTGGTATGGAGCAGCGTGGCGTTATATGTGTGGGTGCGAAACGTGGACGATAGGATCTCAGGAAATGAAAAAAAAATAATAGAAACCTTTGACAAAATAATTACATATAAATAGTTGAATACTACTTAATAAACTTGGTATGTTGTACGTGTTCTCATAAATTAAAAAATAAATAAAGAAAATTAAATTAAACGACGAAAATTCGGAACAATGCGAAATGAAAATATGGGATAGGCGGACATAAAATACAAAAGGTGAAAGGATGACGAGAAGAAATTAAAATGGGGGAGAATATTTCAATTAGGCTGATATTTACAATTTGACAAATAAATACCAAAATAACCTATGAGATGAAGAAATCTGTATATAATAATAAAACGCGGAAAAGACAAAAAGGTGTGCGGTGAGAATGAATGACGAGAAGAAAATTATAAAGTTTTTATGGAGTGTTGGCATCAAATGGATACGAAACGTGGACGATGAGAGTTGGGGAAAGGGGAAAAAGAATAGAAGCCTTTGAAATGTGGTGCTGTAGGAGAATGAGATGATGAGGTAGAGAGGATAGAATCACTAACCGGGAAGTTCTGAAACAGAATAGGGGGCAAAGCGAACAATATTCCGGGTAGATAAATCGGAAGCCGGTTGCCTTAATCATCCTCCTGCACGACGCTGCACGCCGAGAGAATGGGAGGGGACCTGGAGGAGTTCAGGGATGTCCGTCAGGGCTTACGTTTTCCTTTCCGGTTGTCTCTTTCTCTCTCTCCTTCCCTCTCCCTCCATCTCTCTCTCTGAGTTGTAGAGAACGAAAAAGAAGGGATATATTTTAAAAAGCTGAAATTAAATTTTCATAAAATCTTCGGAACGCACGTGTGGAAGGACGACGCGAGACAAGAATCATGTTGATCAGTGATATTAAAGACTAATTAAATATCTTTACGATTTAATGCGGTGACCTTTCAAGGGATGAGGAGTAAATTACAGGGAATTAGTAACCAGTCTTCATGCAAAAATATGTTGGCGCCCAACGTTAGGTAAATTGCAGAGTAAACACGCACACGACACGGAAGCCATTACAGGAACTAAATTACAAGGCAACCCTCCGTAAAGCTAGTTGCCAGTTCGCAGAACCTGAGCCTTGTTGTTGCTCCACTTTGCAAACTCTCCATATAAAGGCCAAACGTGTCCGTCGCTCGCTCGAGTAACGCGGAAGCTCTTCTTCCTCCTCCATTACCTTAAACTATACCCACAGAGTTTTTTTTTTCGGCCAAAATTCCAGGTTCTAAGCTGAGGGTTTTTGGTCTGTTCCTGTCACAGTTTTCAGCCCTTAGCCTACATAATCTGCTCAGCGTATTCCATCCTTGGCCTCCATCTTCTGTTCGCTTTCCTCTAATGCCGAGACCTTTGTTTCTCAAAACGTGGCCTATTAATCTATCCCTCCTCCATATTGTTCTCTCTTCCCCTATTCTTCTTAGAACTTCCTGGTTAGTCACCCTATCCACTCACCACATCTCATTCTCCTATAGCACCACATTTCGAAAGCTTCTATTTTCTCCTTTCTACTAATCCTATCGTCCACGTTTTCAACCGTATAACGCCACACACACTGTATAAAAATATTTATTATATCTTTCCTGCGGTATCCTACTCTAGTTAAATTACCTTCTCCAATCTAACAGCCTCTGTTCTTACACTATTTTCCCTTACCACACTCCATCGCCTTGGTTTGTCCCTCTATTAATCATCACGTTGTACACTCTTCCTCCCTTCAGGATCACCACGTTCATGGCATTTATTATGGTTTTTCCAAGTCTTCTCGTGACTCCCCCTAATACTACAATATCATAGGCAACGTTAAGGGGTTTTTTTTTATTTGCTGTCCTTGCAGCAGTATGATTCCTTTTCCATGTTCATTTTTAACTTTCTTCATCGCCTGTTCTATATATATATCTTATTTCCGGCTTTATTTCTGCTTTCGTTTCTTTCTAATTTCTGCTGGACCGCCTTCTGTAGAGGTTACGGATAACTCTCGATATTTTTATTTCTGTCCTCTTCAAAATCCTTCATTGCCAAATGGCTTTTTTTTCTTTTCTTAAATCTACGAATGTCATGACCTGTTTGTGTTTTTCCTTGTCTTGTCTTGTGAAATTGGACGCAGAGTGAACATTGCCCCAAAACTGATCTGTTTGTGCTGTTTGTGCTTGTTATGTTGGCCAGCCTATGATAGACAGAGATGACGTGCGTGGTACAAGGCTTTCCATCCATCCGTGTCTATTGTGACCCTCCAATGTAGTACGATGACTCGTCTAGCCTCGTGATTTGTACCTAGGCTATATATATATAGAGACTCTCTTTATGTCTCCTATACTTTTTACCATCCCCCAAGTTTTTACGCTTCCCAAGTAGGCAGAATTCCTTTTAACTTCCGTCAATTATGTATAAATGAAAAGGCTTCCGCAGTATACCACCAGTCAACCAAATATATGTAATTTAATTTTGAAGGAATTCACTTGTAACGTTGTCTGTTTGATATTCGATGTTAATGAATCCGGAGGTGGAAGGTCTCCCTACTGTATGATCAACGAGGACTGATGCTCGTGTTTTTTCTCTCTGTTCCGCGCATGCGCAGTTGTTGTTGTAGGAAAAACGGGATACGTCATCGCGGCGACCGAGTCGTGAGTTATTAACGCCAGAGGAGGTTTTTCGGCTGAGTCAGCCAGCGGAGGAGATGCTGAGGAAGGTCCAATTGGCCCCCCTCAAGGACGGGGAGAGAGAAATTGGCACAGCTCAGTAATGGCAGCCAGCTAAGGTAACAAATCCACCACCAGGAGGAGGAGGATGACAATGGCGGATAACAGGGAAATTTCGCCACTGTGACCTCCACCTTGGTTAACATCATCATGAAACCCGACCCAAACGTGGACGTTTTCATGGCAAATATATATATATGACGAGTTATTTTTTTGGGCCGCCATAAATTTCATACGTTTTAAAAATGTAAATGTAACTTGGACTGCTCAAGTCCACCATTCTTGTTGTTATTCCGGTATTCAGTCCTAAGACCCTCCATGTTGACCCTATCTTGCGCAAGCCTTTTCATTTCCTCATCACAACTAACACACATCCCAGATCCTCCCTAATCTGCTTAGAGAAGGCCATCCTTGACCTCCCTCTTCTGTTCTTACCCCACACACACACACTTCCCTCTGATGCTAATTTTACAAGACCCTCGTGTCTTAAAACGTGGCCTGCCTATTAATCTATTCTCTTCTCTTGGTCAACGTCCACCATGTTGTTCTCTTGTTCCCCTAATCTGTTTACAACTTCCTGGTTAGTTGTTACCCTATCCACCTCATCATCTCGTTCTCCTACAACAGCACCACAACATTTTTCAAAGGCTTCCATTCTTTTTCCCTTTTCGCGCAACTCCTGTCCGTCCACGTTTCTCACACGTCACGCTCCATACCATACATTTTTTTTTAGCAACGGCGTCCTAATAATATTCACATTTACGTTAATTTTTCTCCCTTGCCTGTTCTTATCCTATTCTAGTTATTACGTTGCTGCCCGAAGTAGTCAGAATTCCTTAACTTCCCCTTCAGAATATATCCCTTCCCCCAATCTAACAGCCTTTGTTGTTATTCCCGCTTTTTCCCCAAACTACACTCCGTCACCTTGTTTCTCCCTCCTGTAATAATCTTCATATTGAACTGTTTCTCCAGGACCACGTTCATGCCATTTATTATAGTTTCCAAGTCCTCTTCTCTCTCCTGACTCCCCCAAATACTACAGTATCGTCGGAAAAGCGTACGGTTTTTTATTTCTTCTCCTCGCAGTATGATTCCTTTTCCACATCCCGTTTTACCTTTCTTCATCGCCTCCTCTTCTATATATATATATATAATTTAAAGGGCATGGGTGAAAGAAAGCCTGCGACCTTGTCTTACTCCTTTCTTGATTTCTGCTTTCTTTTTTTCCTTGCCCTTGCCCTTCAATTCTAATTACTGCTGCCCTGCCTTCTGTGGAGGTTCATCAATGAGCCGTCTTTTCCTGTCCTTTTCAAAATTCTTAACATATTTATCTTCAAGTTGAACTCTTCCTCCACTATAATGGTTTACGAGTCTTCTCCTGTTTCCCCTAAAATACTGCAATATCATCGGCTAAATCGTACGGTTTTTATTTTCTTCTCCTTGCAGTATGATTCCTTTTCCATGTTCTGTTTTAGCTTTTCTTCTCCGCCTGTTCCATATATAGGTAAAACAGCGTGGGGGGCGACAGACTGACTGACTGCATCCTTGTCTTACTCCTTTCTTGATTTCCACTTTCTTTTCTTCATCTTCTATGTCTTCTGTATGTCTGACTGCATCCTTGTTTTACTCCTTTCTTGATTTCTGCGTTCTTTTCTTCATCTTCTGTGTTTTCTGCAGGGGTTATGTAAAATTTAATTAAAAATCCTCCATATTAATGTCAGGGGTGAAAGGTAACGTCTTCTCTACGTGATCTATGAGGTATTATTTCCATGTTAATACCCTCAGGTCCTCGTCCTAACTCTTGACGTCCCCCAGCGATGTTTCCTGATCCTGCGATATGATTATTTACCTCTTGTTGGTTTTCTCTCTGTTAATTCTACAATTCAATAAATGGATTTATATCTTAATTTTGTCTGTTTAATGTGTTTTCCCCCCATCACGTGATTTTCCGCCTCGTGGCGTCAACAAGAAGGAATCAGTATTTGCTTCGGTCCTTTCCCATCTGATGATGGATGGTGATGGGACGGAGAAAGAAAGTGTGAGGCGGGGGTTAATTAACGCGACACCTCGGGAGGAAGCTGCTTCTCCTTCTTCTCCTTCTCTCTCTCTCTCCTCTCTTTGCCTTGAGCCGTTCACACGGGTGAGTGATCGCAACTTTGCTCCTTGGACTAGTTCCTCAGGCGGAATGTCAACCAACTACTCCGCTGTCGTAGTAGTAGTACTACTATTGAGTTGCATGCTAACCTCTTCCCCTGCAAGCCTTTCCACATCCTCCCTAATCCTTCACTGGCCTCCCTCGTCTGTTCACTTCCCCTCTGATGCTAACGCCTTCACGTCTCGAAACGTGGCCTATTTATTTATTTATTTTTCTTCTTCTTCTATCCCTTCAAAGTCCTTCCATATTGTTGTTCTCTCTTCCCTTATTTATTCTGCTTACAACTTCTTCCTCTTCCTGGTTAGTTACCCTATCAACCCCACGGGCCGCATAATATTCATAATATTTGTTGTTGTGTTTCTGTTATTTTCCACAACGTACTCGTGGTATTTCTCATAACGTTGTCATGTTATTTGTTATTAATAACAGTAACCTCTTCAGATATATTACATGACTTTGATACCAGAAGTAAAAACAATTTACACAAGGAAGGAAGGAAGGAAGGAAGGGAAGTCTCTAACCGTAATACAAAAAGGGTGTACTACATTACAATGCCATCTATTAGCATATTTAATAAACTTCCCACCTCCATTAAACAATTAAAAATAAATCCAAAAACAAGTTCAAATATGAACTAACTAACTAAGTTCTTACTAAGGCCACTCCTTCTACTCTGTGTTGAAGAATTTATGAAGCTGAATGTATCATCATAGGGGTAGATATTTATAATTATGTAAGAACATTATTAGAACACTAATTTTTTTAGTATAGGATGTAAAAATATTTATCAATTTTATATATATATATAAGGTACAAATTGTATGTCTTCTGTATAGAACTTAAGAAAATCTTATTATTATAAGTTAAAAAATTAATGAATAGTTACAGTATATTCTAATATTAATAAAGCAGCAACCTAACTATGTATGTAAAATCTCTGACTCGTGTTCCACAACATCATCCTTGAAGCTCTTGTGCTTGCTTCTCTATAGGAGGATCTCTGGAATATGATTTTATACTTATACTTACTTATGGCAACCAGCGATATGTAAACGCGCAGCCCTAGATGGGCTGCAGAGTCAAGGAAGAAGAAGAACAAAAATGTGAACATCAGGAAATCGTCGCTTAAAAATGTCGGCCTGGAGTGTGGCGTTATAGGGCTGCGGAACGTAGACTATAGGAGTCTCAGGAAGGAAAAAGAAAATAGCTTTTGAAATCCTAGAGGGTTTTCCCTAAGGATACAAATGTTTTCAAAAAAGGAGTTGGTAACACTGAAAAGTTGGGTTGGTTAAATTGTGTAAGAAGAGAAGGGACGTGAAATAATTTGAAATTGTAATTTTTAATTTTTTTCCCCTTAATTCCTCTTTGTACTTTAATTTTATCAAAAAACTGCCAGCGAACACTTGACAATCTACAGTAATAATAAATATGGTGCTATAGGAGAATGAGATGAGGTGGATAGGGTAACTAAACCAGGAAGGTCTAAACAGAATAGAGGGGGAAGAAAGAGAGAAGAACAATATGGAGGAATTTGAAGGGATAGGGGAAAAAAATAGGCAACGTTTTGAGACATGAGGGTCTTGTAAAATTAGAATTGGAGAGAAGTGATGAGAAGAAGAAGGACGCCAAGGTAATGGAATTCGCTTATCATATTAGGAAGGTCTCTGAGTAGAAATTAAAATATTTGCGCAGATGATAGAAAACAGTCCTGAGAATTGGGGGTCTTGACATTAGAGGGGGAGGAGGGAGTACGCTAAGCAGATTAGGGAGGATGTGGCAGTTATGCGGGAGTGAAAAGGCTTGCGCAGGATAGGTTGGCGTCCCCCGTCTTCCCTTTTAGTGAGGGTTTCCCTTGTTCCCGTACACGTGTGTTGGACTTTCCAGTAGTTTCTACTTGTTCCTGGAAGGTGGGAAGATGTGACAGGAGGCAGATAATTGCTGGGAACGAAGTCATGGTCGTCGTGGGTGACACTAGGAAGATCTCTCGTCACCATCTGCAGGGGAAGGGAAAGCCTGCGAGGAAAGGAAAGGTTGTCTGTCTGTCTGCTCCTAGAAAGAAACGCGTCATTGTCATAGTAGTAGTAGGGGGGACAATGGAGCGAGACGAATCAGCCACAAAACATCCTCACAAACGTGAGACGTCGGTGTTAGATCCCTTCCTATGCTCTCGATAGAAGTAAACCGTAGTCAGCGACGTGTCCGAGTAGATAGACACACATATATATAGGACGAGAAGAGAAGAGAGCGAGGGAACGAAACTGAAACGTCATCAGCCAGCCACTTTTTTACTTAGCCTAATGAGGAGCGACGGTGATGTTAACGTTTCTCCTCTCTCATTGCAACTAGACATTTCTTTAATCTTAAGCTGATGAGATCTTTGGAAACGCAGCCGCAGATAGATTGTCGCTGACCCAGAGGAGACTACTGGCTGCTGCTGCGCGTTTACATATCGCTGGTTGCCATAAGTAAGTATAAGTATAAAATCATATTCCATAGATCATCCTATAGAGAAGCAAGCACAAGCTTCAAGGATGATGTTGTGGAACACGAGTCAGAGATTTTACACACGTAGTTAGGTTGCTGCTTTATTAATATTAGAATATACTGTAACTATTCATTAATTTTTAACTTATAATAATAAGATTTTCTTAAGTTCTATACAGAAGACATACAATTTGTACCTTATATATATAAAATTGATAAATATTTTTACATCCTATACTAAAAAAATTAGTGTTCTTACATAATGTTCTTACATAATTATAAATATCTACCCCTATGATGATACATTCAGCTTCATAAATTCTTCAACACAGAGTAGAAGGAGTGGCCTTAGTAAGAACTTAGTTAGTTTAGTTCATATTTGAACTTGTTTTTGGATTTATTTTTAATTGTTTAATGGAGGTGGGGAAATTTATTAAATATGCTAGTAGATGGCATTGTAATGCAGTACACCCTTTTGTATTATGTTTAGAGACTTCCCTTCCTTCCTTCCTTTCCTTGTGTAAATAGTTTTTACTTCTGGTATCAAAGTCATGTAATATATCTGAGTTTAGTGTGAAGAGGTTACTGTTATTAATAACAAATAACATGACAACGTTATGAGAAATACCACGAGTACGTTGTGGAAAATAACAAAAATACAACAACAAATATGAATAATTTACGCGGCCCGTAAAAATACATCGAAACCACATACATATATATGTAAGCTTTTAAGTTAATTTTTAATTAATTTGGACATCTAAAGTGTCACACTTGTTCCTCTGTATTAAATAACTGGCTACTGTGACGACCAAAACGCTTTCGATACCTGAACAAGTCTATAATCAGTACAAAACGTTGTAGTAATGATAAGAAATAAACGATTTTGAAACCTGAACGAGTCTATAATCAGTAAAAAACGTCGCAGATTGTCGCTGACCCAGAGACTACTAGCTGCTGCGCGTTTACATATCGCTGGTTGCTATGACAACGCTATGAGAAATACCACGCGTACGTTGTGGAAAATAACAGAAATATAACAGATATGAATATTTATACGGGCCGTAAAAATACATCGAAACCACATACATATATATGTAAGCTTTTAAGTTAATTTTTAATTAATTTGAACATCTAAAATGTCACACTTGTTTATCTGTATTTAAGTAAGTGACGACCAAAAACGCTTTCGATACCTGAACAAGTCTATAATTACTACAAAACGTTGTAGTAGTGATAAGAAATAAACGATTTTGAAACCTGAACGAGTCTATAATCAGTACAAAAAAACGTTGTAGTATTAATAAGAAACAAATTTTAACAAATATTGGTAAATAATGTAATAATTTTTTTTAAAAATATAAAACATAGGCTGCTTTCTATATTTCTAGTTTTTATAAAATCGACGCAATTGATTTTTGAAACAGTAGTTAACTTCCCATACTACTACTACACCCCATTACCTTGCCTTCCCCTCTGTTATATCAGCGAATAATTACCGACTCTGGTTGTTCTACAGAAGACATTTAACTGGTCATTGAAAATTAGGCAATTCTCTGCCTCAACTCGTTGTTTTTGAGACTCGGTCCGTTTCCTAAATTAATTTATTTATTTATCTGAAGAATTTCGTCGTGATGTTTCCCATTACGGAAGCAGAAAGGGAGTAAGGTTTAAATCTTTTACCATCTTGAATGTTTAAAAAAAAAGAAAGCAATTGGGGATGGGGGGGAGGGGTAAATAAAATGTTGATCAAATAAGCCCCACCCTACACCAAAAACCCAAGACCTCCTCCACCAAGTAACTCAAACCCGAAAAAAATTTCCAGACCGTATTAAAAATACAACTAGAAAATTTTATGAAAACTGCAAGAAATCGAAAATTTAAATCAATACAAAATCTCGGCCAAAATTAACGACAAGCAAAAACAAAATTAATGGCTAATATAACATCTAGATAAAATTCCAGAATATTCCCATAAAAAGTATCTGTATATAAATTCCCAAAATCCCACAACCTAACGGGACCGCAAAAACATATCCTAATTTTTTTAAAAAAAACGAAATTCTAAAAGAGCCCAGCCAGATCTCATCATACTTTTAGGCACGTCAGGGAAACACAGTTATAAAATGTCATACAAAGTACTGACTGCGGGGCTTACCTGATAATGTCGGGGATGCCTCCTGCACTCTCTCTCTGGGTACTTTTTATCAAAGTTCTCACATGCCGAGACACCTTCACCTATTTTAGGAGGTATATGTACCGGGGTCAAAGACCTTGGGCATATGGCAAGAGCTGTCCTCCGCTGATCCCATTCATTGGATCAGTCGGGGGCCAACTGCCTCCTGAAACTGGTGGAGACACGGAGAAGGGAATGCTGCGTCCCCACCACAGCAGACTCGTCTCCCGTCATTCATAGGGAAGGGCGTGAGAATAGTAGCCAGCAATGCCCCCCGACCTACCTGATGCAGGTTTTCTAGGGTTTTCCCTCCCTGCATCATCTCTTTAGGTGAAACACCCCTAGGGTAGGATCCTTAAACCATAGCCCGGGGGCCTCACTAGTTAACCCTTCCTTGGCTACCTTGCTCTACCTTCCACTGCATCCCCCCTTTTTTCAATTCCCTTCCTATGCTATTAAAGGGGAGTTGCCTGTTTCAGGATCACCCTCATGTAGCCTGTTAACCAAAAAAAAAAAAAAGTGGGCAACAACAGCCCGAAACTTGAATTTTTAAATGAGGTACGCCCCTCACACGAAAACAGCGGCAAACAAATTGAGTTAATATATTTGATATAAGCATTTCTGCCTTCACCGTCGCCCGGCTCCAAATTACTCAACGGCATTAAAATGAGACGCAGGTCATTCCGAATGGACATTCACCATGTAATAATAAACCTGGAGGCCAGCAGCGGTTGTGATAATTCATCATCAACGTGTAACTTGTCCGGTTCCGAATTCCGCGACGTTAACGAGACTAATTTATACAGTAGGAGCAAAGAGCGACGCTTCAGCGGGTCACTCAGTCGTCTTATTATTATTATTAACAAGAAGAAGAAGAAGAAGAAGTAGACGGGATAGGATGTAGGTCTCGTCCAGGTCGGTCCAGTTGGTCGTTTCCTTTTACGGTTTATCTGGATTACCTCGGCGCGTCCTTTTCAACACTCAACAACCACACGAAATATTCAAGGTACGTCACAACCAGACTCCCCCAAAAATTTCCTTTCCCATGAAATTCTCCTCGCACAACCGATGCGTTTTGTGGACCTCTGTTTTTGCCCAAAATTTCCCTACAGCACCAAGAATAACCCTGGAAGGCAGCAGAAACCCTTATATAAGTAATTTCATGTGCATTTCTAGGTAAACCAAGGTAATGGACGTTAGTATGGGAATTGTGGAATAAAACGGAACGTGGAACGAGGAGAAGAGATGATAATTAAAAAAAAAACCCTCTACGTTTTGCCGATGATATCGTGGTATTAGAGGAGCAAAAAAAACCACATGATAAATGTCATGAACGTGGTCCTGAAGGCAGAGTAGTTATGGTGTGTTGGAAATGGATCAATTATGCACCTGAAGAAGTCCAAAAAACGAGGACTAAACGTAACAGAAATCTTTAAATGAACAGTGTAAATTGGCTGCTACGTTTGTGTGTATTGTAGTATGACAAAGATAATATTTTTAGGTAGATATTTTATTTTATTTTTTTTTAAAAAAAGAAAAGAAATCGTATGATCTGTGGCTGATGCAGGGAGGATTATCTTTGGGCGAAGTAGTCTGGATGATGATGTTTGTCCATAGTAAACGATAATAAAAACAACAACAAGAGAAACACGACTTTACATTATTGTGCATTATTATCAATTCAAAAAATATAAGTGTATATATATATATTATAATTAAATTCAAATTCTGTACAGTTTTATATTTAAACGGAAATTAGTGTATAATCAAATTTGTGTATTGTAGTATGACAAAGATAATATTTTTAGGTAGATATTTTTTTTAAAAAACAAAAGAAAAGAAATCGTATGATCTGTGGCTGATGCAGGGAGGGTTATCTTTGGGCGAAGTAGTCTGGATAATGATGTTTGTCCGTAGTAAACAATAATAATAAAAAAAGCAAGAGAAACACGACTTTACATTATTGTGCATTATTATCAATTCAAAAAATATAAGTCCATATATATGTTTTTTATAAATAATTAAATTCAAATTCTGTACAGTTTTATATTTAAACGGAAATTAGTGTATAATCAAATTTGTGTATGACAAAGATAATATTTTTAGGTAGATATTATATTTTTTTAAAAAAACAAAAGAAAAGAAATCGTATGATCTGTGGCTGATGCAGGGTTATCTTTGGGCGAAGTAGTCTGGATAATGATGTTTGTCCGTAGTAAACAATAATAATAAAAAAACCAAGAGAAACATAACTTTACATTATTGTGCATTATTATCAATTCAAAAAATATAAGTCTATATATATGTTTTTTTATATAATTAAATTCAAATTCTGTACAGTTTTATATTTAAACGGGAAAGTAGTGTATGATCAAATTTGTCAGAGTTTTGGTCTGTTTTTTGGGAATGTAGCCGATTATGTACCTGAACAAGTCGAAACTCAAAAAAAAAAACAGAAATCTTTAATTAACAGCGTTAAATGAAAAAAACAGCAGGCCTATTGGCTGTTATCTGTTGGTGCGTATGCCGTAGTATGATAAAGATAATATTTTTATGTGATTTTTTTTTAAAAAAAGAAAAAAAAATAGGAAAGTAATCGGTAGATCTCTGGTTGATGCAGCGAGGAGGGTTATCTTTGGATGAAGTAGTTTGGATGATGATCTTTGATGAGATGAGCTACAGCGTGGATGGAACCAACCCTAGGTTATTTGATTGGGCCATAATTGCTCGTGTTCCGTTAACCGAAATTCTTACGGTATTTGATTACATGACGTTGATGCAATTAAAGTTATGGACGAGACGTCTTAATTGAAATTGATGGTAAAAGAGTTAATTACCGCAGGATGTTTGACTGAGGACTGACCTGCAGGTCCGTGACGAGGACAGAGTGCTCGATGTCCCTCTCAGCGAGGAAGCCCTTGACGTCCTCGGCGAGGTCCGGCGCCACCGCAAAGTCGGCCGACCTGTTGTTGAGGGGCGCCGCCCACACCTGCACGCCGCCCTCCTCCTCCAGCTCGTGCAGCATGTCCACCAGCTCCTCGGCCTCGTCGTCGTCCCTGGGGGCGGCGCGCAGCAGCTCCCAGCGGCGGTAGCTGACGCGGGTCCCGGAGCCTCCGTCCCTGCCCCCGGAGTCGTCGCCACCGCCGCCCACGCCGGCGAAGAGCGCCTGGAGGCCCGACTGCAGGTAGCCCAGCAGCGACGAGAAGAAGCCGCGAGCCTGCGAGGGCGACGTCGGGGGCGACGGCGAGGGCGACGGCGGCAGGGGGGCGGCGGGCGGCGGCAGCACCAGCAGCAGCATCATCACCACGAGCAACGGCAACGCGGACATCCTCACTCAGTCAGTCACATCGTCGGCGAGGCAGATCTGCCACTGCAGAAACCAGGACCCGCTGCCACCGACGAGGAGGAGGAAGAGGTGAGGAGAGGAAGAGGTGGAGAGGAGAAGAGAGAGGGAACTCGCGGCCTTGATTCACAGCAGCAACACCAATACGCATCGCACAATACGATACATGTCAACTCTGCCGACGAGGAAAATTCGTGGCGGGGTTAGAGAAACTTTCAGTTTACTCACAGGAGCTTTCGGTTATTCAAATTTAAGCCACAATCATCACAATATAATCACCGCATATACCAGAAACATTTACAATCATCTAAAAAAGGAACACACATCCCCCAACACGTCAATTCCAACCTTTCCCCGTCGTCAAAATAGCAGAGCCCTGAGTTTGAAGCCTCGCTGTACCCATTTCAAATAACCTACGTTATTGAGAAACGTCTCGTTTTACGCAGAATTTAACGCTATTTTATAATATGTAACGAAATAATTTTTTTAAAAGAATTTTATACGTGCGCTTTGACTGAAGAAACTGAAAAAAAAACAGTCAGGGTTTTTTAGGCCTTTCTTTTACACATATCGCAATTTTGACAATTCATAGATTTCAAACTGTTGCTTCAAACGGTCTGAAATTTTAACAGAAGACAGTGCAGACCCTTCCAAACATATCCGTAAAGTTTTGATCATCATGAGTGTTTCTTACTTTTTTTAAAAAAATGATTAATTAATTGGTGGTTAAGGTGTTTGTTCCGATCGACATTATGGTCTGCAAAAGTCCATGAAATTAAAAAAAAAATTAATTAATCAGTGGACCTTTGGACTGCGCATCGCAGAAGAGCGGAGCAAAGTTTTCCCTTGTTTGCGGTTGAAAGTGTAATAATATATAACCTTCATTGATTTAGCAATGATCCAAAATTTTGTACGATTTTTTTTTTAAAAAAAAGTGTAGGGAGGAAGGAAATGTGTTTATTGGAGCGGGAGGGTAAAGTAGGGTTGCAACCCCTGCCCCGCCCTTCTTCCTGGAAAATGATATATTGCTCATACTGATGAATATAGGCAAGGAAAAGTTCCAGCTGCTGACCTCAATTGGCAGTTTTAAGAATCTATGTTGTGTTTCTTTAGCCAGAGACTCGGCACTGAAAATTTTGAGATTAAGAGAGTTTTATTGGGAGACAACAGCAGTATAAGTAATATTTCACTTCAGGAAAACAGCCATGAAGAGAGGCGGAGAAACGTCGGGGGGCAGCGGGCAGGGGTGCCACCCTACTTTACCCTCCCGCTCCAATTAACACATTTTCCTTCCCCCCCTAAAATTTTTTAAAAAATCAGACAAAATTTTGGAGCGTTCTAACATGAATAAAGTTTATATTTATGATTTTCAACCAGTACAATGAAAGTCTTTGCCCCACTCTTCTGCGATGCGCAGTCCAAAGGTCCACTGATTAATTAATTTTTTTTTAATTTCATGGGCTTTTGCAGACCTTAATGTCGATCGGAACAAACACCTTAAGATTTTTGAAAATGATTTCAATGAAATACATGTAACGTCCATATGCTTAGAATTGATGGACACAGTCGATAAGGGCGTGAGCCAGGGTTGCCAACCAACAAGTCGTGAATTTTCACAGTTGAAGGAGAAGAAATGAAGGCACGAAGCATCGCCCTTCTTCTCTCTCTCTACACCAGAAAAGTATTCACAATACCCCCTGGGGGATAATTTTATACAACAGCCTTCCTTCCTTCCTCCAGAGGTTAAAAATAGTAACTACAAAAGCTTCGTGGTGAAGCAGAGTAAAACTATTCTTTTAAATGGCGGCGCTGCTGCTGCTGTTTTACTCTGTGCTACAGGATTTTCTTAATCGTCCTCCTTCTAGTATTTAAATCAAGGTTCCTGCTGCTGCTGCAAGTGTTGAATGAGCTGCTGCCAACCTTATAAAATAGCACATCACAACATATCTTTAAAATTTCTATTCAGTTTTTTCTGCTCTTTTGTTTGTTTGTTTGTTTCATGTATATAGCTGCTGCTGCTGGAGCAAGGACAGTTTCCTTCCTGGTCCAAGTAGTTAAAAACTCCATTGCGTGTTCCTCAGTGTGTGTGTGTGCTTGTTTGTGTTTCCCAGTGTGTGTGTGTCCGTGTGTTGTGTTTATATTGACTTTTGTCTATATACACTTTCTTTTACTAATTTATTTTAAGTTTATTTGTCTTTAATTATTTACTTTATTTTGTTCATTTTTAATTTTTAATGTATGACGTCGTATCCTATTTCCTCAATCGAGGATTAATGGAAACCAACAATAAATCTAAATCGACATTGTAATTTCATTCCACTATTAAAGTTTAGATCGCCTCCGGTTTTTTGTTTTTGTTGTTGTTGTAAACAACACCGATGACAAGACGAGAGAGAAGACCATCCAACTAACCTCACATCAACTAATTAAATAAATTAAAATAATAGCAGCCCTGTAATAAATGACTTCTTTCGACACGCAAAGAAAGGAAAAGGCAAAGTAAACACTAACTGTAACCGCAACTTTGGAGTTCTCCCTTTGTTGCAACTGTATCTCGCCTACTTTATCTCTGCTCCGCGTTACCTCAGACAAGGAAAATAAATTAATAAACGCAACAAAAGAGGTAATTTCGTAGCACGGCACGGCGCGGCGGTTTTCTGGGTCTGTCTGTCGTCTTTTTCTCCTTGGCACGGAGCTTCACTTCCTCTTCCCTCACAGTCTCGTTGTAAACATCCTCCTGCAAGGCCTCAGTGGCCAACATTCACGATATTTATTCTGAAAGATTAAAATAATACGCGAGATAAAATTCTTCCCCTTGTTTACGGACCTCTTCAGACGCGTTACATTATTACAGAGCCATTTTTATGTATGCTAGGTTATATCACTATTTTCATACTTACTATAAATTTAATCTTTGTTACTTCTGTAGTGTTTCATCTCTGCAATCCTAAGAAACAGGCAGCGTTGTTTATATCTGTGAGGATAGTTTCTCGGTGATCTAATTTCATGCGTGTACTCTTTGTAATTACACATGTAAGTATATATATATATATACTTGTGATTAATAAAGGTTTGACTTGTCTGATGGAAACACTATATATAATATCTCAGGTTTGGAAAGTCAGACATCTTGTTTCAGCTTCCCATGGTCGACAAGTCAGACATCTTTTTTCATTATTAATTTTAAAGATAAAATAATAATCCACTAAGGTGTAAATTAGTAACGAATTCTCTATTTAAACGAGGTCAAAGTTTAACCTAACAGCTAAGGTTTTACAAGGGCGAAGACGAGTTTAACAGCACCGGAGTGACGTCACACAATCTCAGGTCTGGTAAGTCAGACATCTTGTTTCAGCTTTCCATGGTCGACAAGTCAGACATCGTTTTTCATTATTAATTTTAAAGATAAAATAATAATCCACTAAGGTGTAAATTAGTAACGAATTCTCTATTTAAACGAGGTCAAAGTTTAATCTAACAGCTAAGGTTTTACAAGGGCCAAGACGAGTTTAACAGCACCGGAGTGACGTCACACACCCGCGCCACGAGCCAATCAAGCTACTGCCTCGTTTCCTCATCTATTTTGAAATTTCCCACTGACACGAGGGGGAAAATGAGGTACTAAATTATTTGAATTGCTAAATACGAGTGACGTAGGGAAAACAACAAAATACTAGTAAATGGCGACAGTGTTACCAACTCTTCCGTGACATGCTACGTCTATACGACACGTGACTTATTCTATAGCCGGGTGCTCAACGATGTTCTGCCAGATTTCTGATTTTTTTTCCGCCATCCCCTGGGTCCAGTAGATCCTTTTCTACTTCGTCCTGCCGTCTCCGCGGGGGATCGTCCTATTCTTCAGTCGCCATTACGTACGGTTAGTAAAAGTCACCTTTCTGCTAGGATCATTTCCCTCCTTCGTCCATACACTTACATCATCATTCTCATTAAACAGTTTATATAGCTGATGGTTGAACCTTATCCGTTACCGTTGACTGCTCCGTAGATCTTCCGTAAAAATTTTCCTCTCAAATATTCCCAATCTTTTTTTATTTTCGTTGACCGCAAAGGTCCACGTTTTCAGACCCATAAATAAGCACTGGGTTTATTTTATTTATTAGCTTCTTGTATATTTTACACTTGGAACCACGACTGATGTAGCGTCGCGTGTTAGTCCATAATAGCATCTGTTTGCTGTTAGTATTCTGTGTTGGATTTTCGGTGCACCTGGATACTTGAATTCTTTAACACTTTCCAAAAATTCCAGTTACCGATGCTCCAGACAGCTCCATCTCGGTTGGTTCTCTCTGAAACCGCACGTGTATTTAGTCTTTTCCCCCATCCATTTTGCTTCAGTATCTAATTTTTATGAATGTTTCTTTTGATATCCCTTTATGTTCCTTCCGATGACGTCAGCACATGCCAGTATTTGCGTTGATTTCTTGGAACATTGTGCCGGTTCTATCAATATCCAGAGTCTCGGATGACCTTTCCTAATGCTGGAGGTGCCAATGTGTATATCTCTTCCCCCCCACCCTTTTCTGTATAGAATGGTTCCTTGTACCTTAACTTTACGTTTGACTGTTCTGAAGGGGGTTGTTCTTTGTTAGTTTTCCTGTTATACCCCAGTTCCTTGCATCGCATTAATCACCTTACCGCGCTTTTATATTGCCATATGCGGTTTTTTAAAAATCGATAAATGTGACACGTGACGGGGAAATAATTTAGTACCGAGTTGTTGGCACACATTTCTTAGAACCTAGCTATTTTTTTTTCTCACACAAGTCACGCAGGTTGGCAGCATTGCGTGCATGTACTTTTAAATGCGCGGTTGCCGCGAATTAAAATTTTTTTGGCAGGTTAATTTGTTGATGATAAACGTTGGAATATTTTTCTGTGTTACATATTAATCGGGTCCTGGTTGTTACGTCAGAATGATTGCTATCGAAGCCTCTGGCGCGTGGCAGAGATTACTGACTGACTGATAAGCAAAGATATGACTCAGAGATTGTACACACACGTTCCTATGGCAATAATATCAGTACAGAGATTTTTTTTTTACAAATATTATTCCGACCGTCGTCGACTGGAAGAGGTATTTAATTTTGTTTCCTTGTTGGAGGCTGTTGATAGACTCATAATGGCTGACTGGCTGAGATGATTAACGATGTTATGGGAAATCCGTGCTGGATGTAATTAGTCACACGCACACACACACACAGGGGGAGGCGGGGGGAAGGGAGAGGGGAGGGGGAGGGGGGAAGGAATACGTCGTGACCCTGTTACGCGCACAACTAAGTACGTCCGTTCCACGTCGCGCTCTGATACGCGCAAATGGCGGCGCCACTTAAAGGGAACAATAACGACAACTGCCACAGTTGCTAATTTGCCCCAACTACAGCAACCTTTTTATTTTTACTCGACTAGGAATATATGTTTATTTTTTTTTATCTGGTCACGTCACTTGAAACCTGATTTGGGAGTAAGTTGTGCGGCGCCACTGCGTAGACCGGTTATATAGATATGTATCCTTTTTTTCTCCCCCCTCATTTACATATATTTCCCTCGTAACCTGAAAAGTATTACGCACAGTGACGTCGCAGCTCTCTCTCTTTAAGATTATCGGCGCACTTAAACAGTTCCCAGGAATATAAATGTCGAAGCTGTGACGTCAATTCCCAGAAACGAGGCTCAAAGCCTTGCCCAAAAAAAAAAATATGGAAACTATCCTCCAAAATGGAGCGAAAGTTTACAGAATAATACCACGACCGTTGTAATGTATTAAATACGTGAGTTGAAACTTCAGGTCTGTGCATCCGTTTCCCTAGTGGGCCTCGCATTTCTCAGGACAAAAGATTGCCCCTATCCTTTCGATTGGAGGAGAAAATCCGTTCACGAAAAGGGACGGCCCGTAAATAATAATTTGGGAGGGAGGACCTGATACCGGACTTTAGGAGCTGCGAGAATGATTCGGTCACGGAGAAACGCAAAATACGTAAAGTATTTAGGCCCAGTAAAAGCTGAAAATTTTCCTATTCGCCGCAATTGTTGACGAACGAGCCAGTAGAAGACTTTAGAGGATAATATGTGATTGGTGGACAAATATCATGAATTCTCTCCCACACACAGATTTCGTGAGAATTAGATGTAGAGAAGCAGACGGAGGATAGTGGATGAAGAGAAAGTGTTGGGAGACCGGAGAGATAAGATAAGATAAGATTTATTGGATCCATTAGTCCTCTATTGAGGAAATAGGACAAGTCAAAGAATATGTTACACATATCACACTAAGAATACGAATATAAGAAACAAAATATGGATACAACATATGAGTAAAGAAAATTATGTATACAATGATAGATAAATAAAAGAAAGTATACATAACATATACAAAAGATATAATTTCTAGAGAAACAATGTCAATTTGGAACACTATAGTGGTATAATAGAGATCCACGCACTTCACACTTCACAATACACTACACTTTGAAACACACGTGTGTAGAGAGAATTGCTTGGGAGACGGAAGTTAATTGATTTAGAGATGCCGGAAGGAGATAAGGGAGTCTCCGCCAGATTGGTCCTCGAGAGGGAGATGAACAGAAGACATCCACTGATGCAGCCACCAGACACAGACTGGGATGCAGACGTAGATACTTTGCGGTTATCGTAGTTTTTGAATTAGAAAAGAATTCGCATTTGCCATTATGCTCCTTAATTCATCCCACCGAGAACCAGTTTTCCGTAATAACAATTACGTGACATTACTTTACGTTTTATTATTTAATAAAATGTGATTAAAGTAGTTTACGTATACTTCTCGTGCTTATGGTAAGCTATAGGTTATAATAACAACATACTTATTGTTTTGCTTATAGTGGTTGAAGGTTAGCGTTACTTAATAGACGTACTATAAGCTACATAAAGTACTTGAACCGTTTGCTTCCATTAAACCTAGCAGTTTTAATTCAATAGATTCCAAACTTATTTTAAACGGAGGATCCGATAGAAAGAGGAAGAGGCATAATTTAGGCTTCTTTTTGAGTAACAGGCTACATGAGGGTGACGCCGAGGCAGTTGACCGACTGTTCCAAAGGGATCCCCAAGGTCTGTGACCCCCATGCCTACACCCCAGCTCAAGGTCGTCGTAGATTGTGGGAGATTTAATTTTAAACCAACCGTGGCCTAGGGACAGGGGATATGGGGGAGGAAAACCCAGAAGTCAGCCCTGAAGGACTTCCCAGAACTCCTCTACCCTCATCCCCTTGGTTAAGGCAGCCGGCTTTCACCACGAGATTACTCGGGGCTAACGTAAATAAATTCCCGGGCATCGCCGGCCACCCAGATAGTTTTTAGCGCTAATTTGATGATACAAACGGAATAATGTATCAGTTTGACTGAAACTTAATTATTAAGGTTGGAGGTTAACCAAATCACGAGTCGATCAAGTGTTTAGAGCGCTTCTTTTCCTGGCTTAATGTGACGACTAGAGTATTGGTAGCCCGAGGTAAGGTGTGGACGAGGTCTCGCGGGATCCGTGTTAAGGTGGTGACCGTTACCTGGACGAGTTTGTCTCCGGCACGAACTGCAAGTGCGCGTACACTCTCACGCAAACTAATTGGAAAAGGGGACGAAGGCACGCGACGGCCATCAATACTGACCTCACTCAAACTGCCCTATTTTACATTTAAATCTCCCAAGGCCAATCATTTCCCAATAACTAGCACATACCAAATCCGCCCTTATCTGCTAGGCGTATTCCATCCTTGGCCTACCTCTTCTCTTTCGTCTAATGATAATTTTATAAGACCCTCATGTGATTAATTAAGCCATTTCTTTAAAGTCCTCCATATTGTTCCCTCTTTCCCTAGCGCTGCGGGAGTTTTCTCGCAGACGCTTCAGCCCAGAGTGACTGCGGGGCTTACCTGATCATGTCGGGAATGCCTCCTGCACTCCCTCTGGGTACTTTCTTTTTATCAAAGTTCTCATATGCCGAGACACCTTAACCTATTTTAGGAGGTATATGCACCGGGGTCGAAGACCTTGGGCATATGGCAAGAGCTGTCTGCTGATCCCATTGGATCAGTCGGCTATCTGTCTCCTGAAACTGGTGGAGACACATGAGGGTGATCCTGAAACAGGCAACTCTCTCCTTTAATAACATAGGAAGGGAATTGAAAAGGGGGGATGCGGAAGGTAGAGCAAGGTAGCCAAGGGTTAACTAGGGCCCCCGGGCTATGGTTTAAGGATCCTACCCTAGGGGTGTTTCACCTAAAAGAGATGCAGGAGGGAAAAAACCCTAGAAAACCTGCATCAGGTAGGTCGGGGGGGCATTGGCTACTATTCTCACGCCCTTCCCTATGAATGACGGGTGGAGACGAGTCTGCTGTGGGGACGACGCAGCATTCCTTTCTCCGTGTCTCCAGCAGTTTCAGGAGGCAGTTGGCCCCCGACTGATCCCAATGGGATTATTAGCGGACAGCTCTTGCCATATGCCCAAGGTCTTTGACCCCAGTGCATGTACCTCCTAAAATAGGTGAAGGTGTCTCGGCATATGAGAACTTTCATAAAAAGTACCCAGAGATTGTGCAGGAGGCATCCCCGACATGATCAGGTGGTAAGCCCCGCAGTCACTCTGGGCTGAAGCGCCTGCGAGAGAAACTCCCGCAGCCTAATCATTGTATTCTTCGATGTGGGTATAATCCAACATTTAAATATTGGATTTAATATGAAGGCCTTTGAGAGAGAGAGACAAACCTTTTTTCGTAGGTTGTCGCTCCCTCTGAACATACAGAGTGTGACAGAGCCAACGGGATTGACGATCGTCGCCATCGACGTGAATCGAGGTAAATTACACATTTCTTTAATTCGACCGAGGAGGCAGGTGGTCAAGCCGATCTAATTAGGGGAACCGTTAAAGGGCGTGGGACTCACACACACACACAAAACAAACTGACGAAGTCGACGGGGCCGTTACCAGACGGCAACACGTGGATCGGCAAAGGAAACCGCACTTGCCTTTTGCTTTAAGGATTTCACTATGACACGGGGGTAACAGAGTTATACATGAGGATAATCTCCTTCAATAATTTTATAAGGAATTTGAATGGAGCGGAGGGACGGAAAGGAGAGTCAGGTAGCCAAAGGTTCATCAAGTAGGTCGAGCTCATGATACTTGTCCCACGTCCTTCCAATGATTTTTTAGCACAGCATAACAGAATGCTGCATGGAGCAGTACAACAACATTTTGGGTCATTCTTGTGCCATTTAAAAGGGTAAAGCGCAAAACTTATAATAGTTAATTTTATTTACTCCATAGATTGCCGAATTCAATCAACTGTGCCATGTCTTTGGTGAGGAACTGTTAATGTTGCTGGCTGTCGATTTTATGAGAAATTTGATCTTTGGGTTTTCCGTGGATTGATTGATTAGATGTTGAATGACAAAGTTTAGATCTAGATAGTGGAGTCAAGTAGCATGAGGAAGGAAGTCACGTTCAACGGTGTCCATGGCCAATTAATTTAGCTGAAGAACAGAGGATGGAAAGGGAGTTGAAGTGTTACTTGTTGCCTCGGATGGATCTCTACCACTATTGTTGAACTTCTGATGTAATTTTTTTATTATATTTAGACACTTTTGTGAGGAAAGAAAAAACTCCTGAAGAAGGCATAAAAAAACATGCTGAAACTTTGTTATGAGTAAATTTATATAATAAAGTCTGTTCAAGGGCATCAATTTGTTTAATTTATACCTACAAGTCATTTAAACTATCAACAACTACTTTGTGTATTTTTATCAGATTGATTAGGTTATAATTCACAACATAGCCAACCTGATGACAAACACACTAACCTCATGATGAAGAAAAATGTTATTCACAAGAAGTTGGCTACATTAAAAGACTAAGCGTATAATTAAATTTCTCTTACTGTCCAGTAATTTCAATAACAAATAGTATATACACTTATATGTATATATATATATAATATATAAAAAGCTTAAAAAATGAATCACATGCAAAAAATAATTATACTAATTTTGCAAATACAATCCACAAGAAATTGAAATTAAAAGAAAACAAGTATATTTAAAAAAATGTATCAGAAAATTAATTTTAATGTTAACTAAGGAATTTAAGTATTTTTTTAAATTTAAAGTTTATATATATATATATATATACTTTTAATACTTCAATGTTTAAAAAATAAATTTCATATAAATACAAAGACTGCCAATAAGTCAGCATAAAAATTTAACACTACTTATTCAAAAGCGACGTTTCGTCTCCTTATTGAGTCTTCATCATCATGCATACTACAAACATAATATTACAAGAAATTAAATATGTGTTCTATGTTACAATTTTTTAATTGATATATAAATAGAACCCATATTTAATTTATTGTAATATTATGTTTGTTACAATTATTTAAATTTATATTTAAATTAAAAAATAGTGACGTAGGACTCACATTTGATTTCTCGTTAAATCACGTTTGCAGTACACCTGAGGAAGTCTCAAAAAGGAGACGAAACGTAGCTTTTGAATAAATAGTGATAATTTTATATGCTGACATATTGGCCGTCTTTTTTAGTTATTGTAAATTTTAAAGTCAGAAAATTTATCTTGAAAATCTCATATGAGTAGTGACTGAAACTCACCATCGTAAAGCGACCGTAATATTTCCTGGAAGTTTGTTAAATATTGAAAATACGTTCAATCCCATTCCTATTTCTTTCACTGACAACGCTTACTTGTAAATTAATCTCAAAGATGTATATATATATATTTATTTATGTCTTTGATTAATCTATTATAAACTGTATCGTAGTTGTGGATTTTGTTTCACGTCTTTGGTTGTTGCCTTCTTACGGAGTTGAGTCTCTTTGTGTGTGAATGTTTCGATTAATTTATGAAGTGTTGTGTGTAAACTGTGATTCGTTCGCATCGATTCACTCGGCAAACTGTAGTGAATTAAAATTGTGAAGGTATGTCGTTCACTATTAACAAGGTTAACTTGGCTCTGCCCCTAGTGAGTGAGAGGTTATGTTCGGTTACAGAACCGATCCTTTAAAGGTTAATATTTAGTTATTTATTGATTACCCAACCGCCAGACAACACGTACTTTCATACAAGCTTCATATTGCCTTCATATTCCTTTATTGGATTATCCAAAGTTTTTTCTTTCAAAATTTTTGTTACAATACCTGTGGAAATTAAGCCTTTTTTTTATACCTAAGAGATTTGGTTATAATTTCTTAGTTTCTCTATAATCAAACCTGTTCAAACCGTTTTCTTTTCCCCGTTAAACCTCAAGTTTATTGAGATCAAATAGTACAGAATCCAGTTTGACATATATTGCCGACTATTAATTTAATTCTCTGGCCTATGATTATAATGGAATGCAAGGCTTCATCAAATGTTGGTATGTAAACACTTATAATGGTTTTGTTCAGGCATCTACAATTAGTTCATAGCTCATAGGTTATATAAAAAAATAACACTACCTGATAAAATATTGTTCATATACTTATTTATCGAATGGTGATATGAGATTTAGTGTTCCATAGTATAACATATATGACTTCCCAAACCTGTTGCAACTCCTTTCATTTTTATGCATCTTTTTATCAATATTATGGAGATGAGTACAAGGATCTTACTTTCAGAATCCTCGTGTTTCTTCTCTGCTGTTCCTTCTGTTAAGACTGCAAGTCTGCAATTGAAATTATTTCATCAGATCTGTGAACTTAAAAATCATGAGCTAGCTGAATTGTCAATCACAATCCTACCTAAAATTTGCTTGCTCAAAGAATTGTTAAAAGTGACGTGAGAAGGTGACAATCAATGCAACAGTAATAGATTTTCCCCCCTTCATTTTGACAGATGATTCGCCGCAGCCCCGCGAGGATCGAGCTGAAACTTGAAGACCTTCAAGAATACGACAACATGCGAAGAGAGCAGGACCCTCGGAGATCTGAAGCCATGACCACTCCAGCCAACACAACTCCTAACCCGAAAATACCTTGGGAACCAGTGCCAAACAGGGTTAGGCAAGAAATGCGCATTGGCCTAATGCGACAACTGAGATACACGTAAAAAAATAAAGCTATATTCTCTGTGAGAATGTACGTGTACCATACTTGAAAACTTATATGAGATCTATTTTTTGTTTTGTTCTTAAATAGTTACTGTTGTTTAAATTTAATAGAAAAACATGTGGTGTTAAGCATATTATGGAATTTTATTTAAGGGTTCCTACTGATTTCCCATCTTAACATTAACGGCATCTTTGATTGCATTTCCTTTAAAAATTAATAATTCAGTAGGTTGGTTACAATGACCATAGCGAACATTCCTTTTTAAGACCAAATATTCCTTTCAACTTCTGATATCGGTATTGTTTTCAGTTTAATGGTTGTCTGTTAATTTTAGCTTGTGATTTCATTTCTGAATTTGAGTATTTATTTACAAATCTGAAAATTCACTTTTTTTTAAACAAATAACATTAATGGTTCCATACAGTATCATGGAAGAGTCGACATGATGTGTGTGCAAATGAAACTGAAATGTAAATAAATCCAACTATATATATCTTTTATTCGTAAAAAGTAGTATAGTACAAATATATAACATCTCGTTGAAAGAATGAATGCATTTATCGTATTAGGTTTATGGCATTTCAGTTGGAAGTAATTGATAGTACAGGCATCAATGGGTTTCTCCCCATTCATTTATACCGAGATTGACTTAATAATTTTGTGCTTTTCCACTTGATTAACAATGTGTATACAATTTATATGTTCTTGTGTATTATTGAATTAGTGTTGCATTCTTAGTTCGAAATTTAAGCAGCGTGTTTCATAATCCAGTTGTCAAAACAGAAAAAACTAATATTTTAATTGATGGATAATATTTTGTTCATGATTACTAGATTACTAATGTCGTCTACTAAAAGGTTTGCCTTGTAAAAATGAATTAGTAGCTTTAGGTTCCAAAAATGCTACATTGTGGAATGCCTTTTTTTTTTGTCTCAGTATTGGGCATGTGATTCAATTGAATGTGAATCCTTTAAGGTTCATCTTTGTATCCTCTTAGTTGAATGGGCTGAATTACAAATAATGTCACTCTAGAGCTTGTGACACACGGTGAAAACCAATTTGTTATAAATTAAATTGGAAGAATAAATCCTTCATTCATTCACAGCCACAAAATCACACAATGCATGAAAATATTCCAACATTGGTCACTTTATTATTATTTTCATCAAGACTAAGTCCGAAGCATTAATTTGACATTATAATGAATGGTGAACTTTTTTTTAAAATAAATACACTCAGGCAAATTCTGTGTTAGCAGAGATAAATAATACAAAGTGTTATTATTAATGGCTATTTAAAGGATGCTTTATTTTGGTCATTACTGGGTGACGGTCCATCAGGTAAGGAGTTGAAAACCCTACCACATAAAAGAGGAAAAATAACCAAATGAAGCTGGTCAGCCTACACAAAGGCAACATTTGCAAAGAAAAAGGATAATAGGCTGGGAGTAGAATTCCAATGGAAAGAGCAGACTGGAAGCATTTGGTTCATAAGGCTATAACTTAACATGGACTCTAATGCCAATTAATTTTAATATTTTCATAAAAAAATACCCCTAAATGTTTGAAATTATTAACTTTATGTGTGTTATTATTTACCAATCGCATCTTACTTTACACCAATATACATTAATTTAGTTTCCAATACCTTCAAGTATTTTGAAGTAAGATATGTACTCAATTTATTGAAAGCCCAATTTATTTAACTTAATCTGGTCTTTCCCAGAAATGAATTTAAGTGTATTGTGAGTGCATATATTTTTATTTTCCAAACAGCCATTCACCAACAAATTAAAAGTCAATAAATCAATGTTGACTGACTATAATAAGTTTACAAATATAAAAGACCAGTCACTATTTTAGCTTTTTAAACACTTTTTAGTAAAGCTCTGTGTGTCATTTCTTTGGCACTTTTGGACTTTCTCAGGTATGTACAAATTACAAAGTGTTGGACCCAAAAACACTTCCCTGCGAAATCCCAATATCTCACACCTTTGACCCCGAAGCTGTTAATAACCACCTTATGTTTTGTAAACTACTCCTATTACAAAACCACATATGTCTCAAATGCTCACTTTAAATCCACAAAAAAATGTTAGCGGTAAATTCTCATATCCTATTTATGTGTACATGTAGGCGTAACTAATTGTGTTGGACCCAAAACACATCCCTGCGGAACCCCAATATCGCAGACTAAGTTGACCTTTGACAACTACAAAACCCACACGTGAGAGACGGTGTCCTATTCGATGTCTCAAATGCTCACTTTTAAATCCACGAACATAGTTAGCACTAAATTCTCTTTACTTATCCCTTCTGTTCATGTGTGCGTTACATCCTCATTAGCAGGGTCCAATGAAACATGTATTATGGGTGTGACAACATTACAGAAGTAAAATGTTAACAAAATTAAATGAAGGAAAATGAATTAAGAACATTGTTGCTCAGCCACTCTCACTCAGTTGATGGAATTGGTATTGTCTTTAAGCACACTGTGTGAAGATAAAAGAAACGGAGCAGCCCAGAGTGACTGCGGGGCTCACCTGATCATGTCGGGGATGCCTCCTGCTCTCTCTCTCTCTGGGTATTTTTTTTATCAAAGTTCTCATATGCCGAGACACCTTCACCTATTTTAGGAGGTATATGTACCGGGGTCAAAGACCTTGGGCATATGGCAAGAGTTGTCCGCTGATCCCATTGGATCAGTCAGGGGCCAACTGCCTCCTGAAACTGGTGGAGACACGGAGAAGGGAATGCTGCGTCCCCACAGCAGACTCGTCTCCCGTCATTCACAGGGAAGGGCGTGAGAATAGTACCCAGCAATGCCCCCCGACCTACCTGATGCAGGTTTTCTAGGGTTTTACCCCTGCATCATCTCTTTAGGTGAAACACCCCTGGGGTAGGATCCTTAAACAATAGCCCGGGGGCCCCTAGTTAACCCTTCCTTGGCTACCTTGCTCTACCCTCCGCGCATCGCCCCTTTTTCAATTCCCTTCCTATGCTATTAAAGGGGAGAGTTGCCTGTTTCAGGATCACCCTCATGTAGCCTGTTAACCCCCAAAAAAAGATAAAAGAATGTAACTTTAGAACGGAAAAATGTCAACAGGACAAGGGACTCGGACATCCCGATATCCAGCCGGGCGGGTGCCCTACCAACTGAGCTAATCCGAGTCTTTGGACGTGCAAGGACCGTTTCAACATTCCCGTAAAAAAACCTAATCTAGGCTCACCTACCAATTCACTAATCACACACCTTACTTCTAGGTCAACATTTTTCCATTCTTGTCTTTCTTCCAAAAATTAGCTATATGCTTCATTTGCAATATTTCCAATTCCTTGGAAAAATAATTTAACTTGAACGGTAATTGTGAGGTTGTCACGAGTCCTCCGTGGAATATTACCTGAAGCAGCCAGGTTTGGCTTGAGAAGGTCAGCGGAATATCGAGTGTCCTGATATCAATGTGTAACTTTGGTCGGGAAATCTCGTGGTCCGTCCTTTCCTTATCAAGAGATCGCGATCTTGAGAGTGTAATTGCACCGACCGAAAAAATCCCCCCCCTCGTTGGGATGCATGAGGCAAGTCTCTCAAAGTGTTGCATCAGATCTCAAATCGGAACCTTCAGCTGAGCAGCAGGCGGCCATTGTGCAACGATCCCTGGTCGGTCAGTTCATCCTCGGTCCACGACTTTTCATTTGGAGCATAAAACGTTCCTTTGGGGGGGAGGGGGGGCAGGAACACTGCTACTACTTCACCAGTCAGGACCAGATCTTAAAAAAGGAACCAATAATGACCCTGAGATGAAAAATAACTTGTTGTTCTTCAAATAACAACCTGAAAAAAATAAATAAAACAAAAAAAGGGGAAATAACCTTGACTCCAAAATAATTAAATTATCTGACTTATTATTATTATTATAAATAAAACACACAAATAAAGGGCCAAAAGACAGAAATGAAATAATTTGATTCGATTATTACGTTTCGTTCCACAATTTAGGAACCTCCTCAGTTATATCTACCCAAAAAAAAATTGTAAATATAATTAAGTATAGATTAGATGAATGCAACTTCACTCTGTCACATATTTTTCAACCACGTTAAAAGAGTTTCCTTGTGAATGAATCAGTGTAATTGCCATGATATATAATAATTTAAAAAAATGACGTCATTGAAACTAAAGTTGGTCAAAAGAGTGACTGAGGTCCAATCTAAAATCGTACATTAAAGTTTGGGGTCAGTTTCAAATTATGATATTAAAGTCAGTCATACTAACAAGAAAGGAATAAAATACAGAGAAAGAAAAGTTACCTTTAACCTCTACAGAAGGCAGTCAGCAGTAATTAGAACTGAAGGATAAGAGAAGGATGTCCTCCATGTAGAACAGGCGACGAAGAAAGATAAACAGGAAAGGGAATCATACTGAAAGGAGAGGAAATTAAATCCTTAATTAAGGTTTTTGCCGATGGTATTGTGGAATTAGGAGGGCATGAATGTGAATCCTGGAGAGGAAGAGAACAACATGAGGATTAATAGATAGGGAAAACCAAGGTGATGGAGTGTAGTATGGGAAACAGTGGAATAACAAAGGCTGTTAGATTGGGGGAAGGGATATTTTGAAGGGAAGTTAAGGAATTCTGCTACTAGATTAGGACAGCAACAGATAGCGAGGAAGAGGTAATTACAATAGAAGATCAGGAAAGGAAAGCCGTAACCAAGAAAGGAGTAAGAAAAGGATGTCGAAGCACTTTAACTTATATATATACAACAGGACATGAAGAAAGTTAAAACGGATTATGGAAAAGAAGAAGTCATACTGAAAGGATAAAAAAAATAATTACAATCCGCACGGTTTTCCGACGATATTCTGGTATATCAAGGGAGTCGGAAGAAGACTAGGACGAGGACCAGAGGGGTATTAATAATGTCTGAATATTAGGAAATGTTGGTGTGGCGCGGTTATATAAGGGTGCGAAACATGATGGACGGTAAGGATTTTCAGAAAGGTGATGCTGTAGAAGAATATGAGATGAGGTGGATAGACAGA
Organism: Eucriotettix oculatus; assembly: GCA_034510155.1. Lineage (NCBI taxonomy): Eukaryota > Metazoa > Arthropoda > Insecta > Orthoptera > Tetrigidae > Eucriotettix > Eucriotettix oculatus. The sequence continues at coordinate 6,629,509 of CM067379.1, forward strand.
CAGGGTAACTAACCAGGAAGTTCTAAGTAGAATAGGTGAAGAGAGATCAAAATGGAAGAATTTAAAGGGATAGATTAATAGACTACGTTTTGAGACACACGTGTGTATAGAACACGCGATGAAGCAAGTTAAAACAGAATATGGGAAAACGAAGGAGAAGAAATAAAAACCGACGATACTGTAGTATTTACGGGGGGAGGTCAGAAGGAGACTTGGAAACCATAATAAATGGCATGAACGGAGTCCTAGAGAAATAATTCAACATGAGGATTAATAATAGAGGGAAAACCGAAGGTGATGGAGTGTAGTACGGGAAACGGTGGAATAGCAAAGGCTGTTAGATTGAGGGAAGAAACATTTTGATCCTAGGGTAGGATATAAAAAGAGGAAAGGACAAAAATTTTTTGAAACAAGAAATGTTACGTAGCGTTATTTGTAAAATCGTCTGTAGCTGGTTGTTAAGTTTATTTTTTATTTCAAAAGAAATAATGTGGTGGGGGGAAACCAATAAATATTCCGCGTTCATCCCTTCATTGGCTGTGACGTCAGCGGAAGTTGCCACAAGTTCAGTGTTTAGTTTCCCTTCAGCCTCCGTATCTGTCTGACTTTCTCTCTCTCTCTCTTGTTATCAAACACATCATGATGATGATAATCTCCAAGATGGTGGTGGACCTTGAGACGGACGCGGACTCCTGACCTGCAGCTCTATATATATATACGAGGCAGCTGACGACCGGCATCAAGCAGTCAGCCATGTTCCTCTCCAAGACTCTGCTCCTGCTGGTCCTCGCCGGTTGCGTCCTCGGTAAGTCGTCGTCCTCCATTCACCCCAGAGCCTCCATGTTGATCAAGTGACGACATCCAGCGCCCATTGTCCTTCTCTACTGGCAAATATTATATCCTTTTCCTCTCCGGGTTTCCAACCAACCGGGTCAAAGAGATTGCTCTGCCGTCATCTTCAGACTGAAACGTCTCTGATAATCTCTCTGGCCCGGCTGGTTGGAAACCCGGAGAGGAATTCATACGCGCGACATTCACAGGGAAAGACATTCTTTTCTGTTGTGCTGTGCAGTAGTACGCAACTTTCCAGAGTCGAGATCCTCTTACTTGTTTATTTGGTTCCAGGAGCCAGTCTGCCGAGGAGGAAGCTGGGATTCACCTCCGGAAGGATAGTTGGAGGTTCCGACGCTCAGAAAGGTGAGATATTGGACCGGTGATCCCTTGGTGACAATTTCCTTGCCAGAAAGTTGGCACAAGATGGCGCCCGATCCTCCTTCCTCCCTGTCCCTGCCTCCTGTCAAACGTTGGTTCCAAAAACATCAAACCACCATGGGGAAGCACTCTGCTTTCAACGGAACCACCTCTAACACATACAACCTCTTAAATTAACCATTCTCCTTCTTCTTCTTCTTTTTGATCGGCGTTACAAGCCTGTGTGTGAGAACCTGAGCCTCCTCTGTGCTTCCATCCACCATGCTTTGACTTTCAGGGTTTCCAGATCCTATCCATCATACCTTGGGCCTTCCTTTCCTCCTACTTCAGGTTAGTTGTTGTTGCACTGGTTCAGATATCCTCCATCCTTCTCACGTGCCCCAGCCATTTAAGTCTACTTATTTTCAAGGTATGGATGATGTTAAGATTTTTTTTGTGACTTCATCAGGTAAAGAGAAATTTTTTTTAAAAAAAATAATAACCCGCAAACTTTGTATTTTTGGAATACAGAATATTTATTAATGGATCTTTTCCCCTTCTTTTTATTAATTTAAAATGTCTGTAATACTTAATTGAAAGCTATTCTTCCTAAGTTAATGATATATTCTGCATTCAAAATTATAAAATTTATAATTTTTTTTTGTAGAGTTCCCTGATGAAGTCCACTAAGTGTGGAATCATGTTATTAGAAGATGAATTTTTAAAAAGAATAATAATGTTTTTGCCTGAAGGAAAAAAACCCACTGTAAATATATTTGAGTGTAGTAGACTTAGTAGATGAATATGTTGTCTGCAGGTCAGTTCCCCTACCAGTTGTCGCTGCAGTGGGTTGTCCTGTTCATCGCCCAGCACAGCTGCGGAGGATCCATCCTGAACCCGACCACGGTCCTGACCGCGGGTCACTGCATCACGGAGGTGCCGGCCCTCGGCCACTACCAGGTACACACACCGCCAGTGAGGCAGTGATGACGTCACGCCTATTAAAGGTAGTCTCTGGTAAGACGTTATCTCTGTCTGTTGTTGATGGCAGGCGGTGGCCGGGGAACACGACCTGACCGTGGACGAAGGCACCGAGCAGACGGTGAGGGTGTCCAGGACCATCGTGCACCCCAACTACCCCGGGTGAGTCACGCCTGAAACTATTTAAAATTTATTCTTAAGTAAATTGCTTCGATAATCTCATTTATGGATAATAAATACAAGAATATGGTCAAAATAATTGGGAAGGACAGGAAAGACCGAAAGGAAGATGGTGGCTTTCCCGGAATTTAAAAGATGACAGGCGCCATTGAGGGATGCTTCAGGTTTTCAGGAGGAACCAGCCCCTTTGTCAGGAGATTATAAAGAGAGAGAAGATAAATAGATAGATAGAGAAGTAAGAGAAACACAGAACAGAGATACAGAACAGAGATACAGAAGAGAGAGAGAAGTAAGAGAAACACAGAAAAGAGAGAGAGAAGTAAGAGAAACACGGAAAAGAGAGAGAGAGAAGTAAGAGAAACACAGAAAAGAGAGAGAGAAGTAAGAGAAACACAGAAAAGAGAGAGAGAGAAAGTAAGAGAAACACAGAATAGAGATACAGAAGAGAGAGAGAGAAGTAAGAGAAACACAGAACAGAGATACAGAAGAGAGAGAGAAGTAAGAGAAACACAGAAGAGAGAGAGAGAGAGAGAAGTAAGAGAAACACAGAACAGAGATACAGAAGAGAGAGAGAGAGAAGTAAGAGAAACACAGAATAGAGATACAGAAAAGAGAGAGAGAGAAAATAGAGGGATAGATGAGAAAGACAGAAGAGAGAGGATAGAGAATAGAGAAAGGAGAGATACACGAGAGAGAGAGAAGAGAGTTTTCTACAGCTCGTGGTCGTCTCTCCTCTCCAAGATTCCTCCTCTTCCCATCTTTCACTTTCCAATTTCTTCCCTTGTATATTAATTTCGAACTTGCTTCAGACAATCCTCTGTTTCGCTTCTCGTGTGTGTGTGTGTGGTTGCCATTCTATTATTTTTTCATGGGCCACCACCTTTCACTTCCCCATCACCCCTTTTCACATTTTTTTTTATAAAATCCGTTATTTTCCAGTCTATTCTCGCGTCTCCATTGCCCAACTTTCTCGTCGTCTCAAACAGTCCATTAGGACGGCTCCCAGTTTCTGCCTCTCTTTCTCATTTTGTCATTTCCCCGTGTCTCTGATCCTATTAAGAAGCTTGCTTTTAATAATGCTTCGATCTTACTTCTGGTACGTATTTTATTTGGCGACGCGAATACTGTTTAATTCAATTTTGCCATCCTTTTGCTTTATCCTTCCATTTCAGTCGCTCCTAACTTGCCTGTGGTCAGTTTCTAGTTTTTTCTCCTTCTTTGTTTCCTTCTCTGTTCGCATTCCGCGTGTGTAACGTCGTCGTCGTGGTTGTTGTTTTCCAGAGGCGTGGCTGAGAACGACATCGCCATCATGAAGCTGGAGTCGCCGCTCACTCTGAACGACTTGGTCGCCGTCATCGCGTTGCCCGCGGCTGGAACCATCCCTGAAGGTAAAGCAAACAACCTTCACAGCTTATGTTGGTAACAAATGTTACATTCTCTCGCTGTAATCCACACGAGACGCTGACGTCATCAGCGCCGCCACTGCGCATGCGCACATATGCAGGTTCTTAGAGAAGCTCATTCTCTTCCCGTTTCACAATTGTCGCGTGGGACACGGTGGAGATGGAAACACCACCAGACGTTGGTTGCTCTTGACTAGAGAGTAGCTCCGGATGACGTCACTGCGCATCTCGCAACTTCACCATCACTAGAAATCTCGCAATTACCAGCGGAACACCATTATAACACGAGGAGGAGGAGGAGGAGGCCTGAAGGTCCTCTAACGTCATTATTTATATATATCAGTTTGGCACATTTCTTCTCTTATTTAAGTCGTCCCATATCCGGATACATCCAGCATCAACCAACCACACTATTATTATTCCAACGCGCCATTTTCTCATTTAACACGTTTACATGTATCGCACCTGCACCGGTTTTTGCAGGGGTTTCCGCTTAATGGACATGCGCAGTAGTAGCAGGGATGACGTCACTGCACGTCCCGTATCTTTAACCATTACAATTCCCCAAATCTCTCGGCAGACCGTCGGAGTTCCACCGCGCGTCATGTTCTCATTTAACATATGTATGTATGTACGCTTCGAGAACTAATTAATGGCCCCTGCGCCGACCGTGTAGGGATTTCTACTTGATGGACAGACACTGGGCATGCGCAGGATGACGTCACGGCGCGTCTCGTTGCAATCAATCAGTAATGTGCCGGTGGATCATTCATTGCTTTAACTCGTCTCATGTCCGAATTCATCCAGCACCAAGGGAAGACATGACTGCAAGGACAGCATCTTCTCGTTTACCACGTACGCTGTTTGTTGCCCCCCTGCGCCGACCACGTGGGGGGACTTTTTTCCAATATGGCGGACCGCGGGTGGCATGCGCAGTAGCAGCAGCAGCGCGGATGACGTCACTGCGCGTCTCTGACGTAACCGATTACATTGAGAAATCTTCCACTGAGCAGCGTTCTAACACGAGGAGGAGGACTGAAGACCCTCTAACGTCACCTATTGGTATAATAATATTACTCTATGCAGCCAACTCGAGTCACGTCCGGGTATTTCCTTGCAACGCGACATCCACGGTAATAAAAAACAACGTCTTTTATTATCATTATATCATTTACCATGTACGCGTTTTGTCGCGCCACTGCACCGACCACGTGGGGGGATTTTTTCCAATATGGCGGACCGCGGGTGGCATGCGCAGTAGCAGCAGCGCGGATGACGTCACTGCGCGTCTCTGACGTAACCGATTACGTTGAGAGATCTTCCATTGAGCTGCGTTCTAGCACGAGGAGGAGGACTGAAGACCCTCTAACGTCACTGTTGGTATAATAATATTACTCTATGCATGCAAACTCGAGTCACGTCCGGGTATTTCCTTGCAACGCGACATCCACGGTAATAAAAAAACAACGTCTTATACATGATTGTTATTATCATTATCTCATTTACCACGTACGCTGTTTGTCGCCCCCCTGCGCCGACCACGTGGGGGGATTTTTTCCAATATGGCGGACCGCGGGCGGCATGCGCAGTAGTAGCAGCAGCGCGGATGACGTCACTGCGCGTCTCTGACGTAACCGATTACATTGAGAAATCTTCCACTGAGCAGCGTTCTAGCACGAGGAGGAGGACTGAAGACCCTCTAACGTCACTGTTGGTATAATAATATTACTCTATGCAGCCAACTCGAGTCACGTCCGGGTATTTCCTGCATCGACCACGTGGGGATTTTTTCCAATATGGCGGACCGCGGGTGGCATGCGCAGTAGCAGCAGCGCGGATGACGTCACTGCGCGTCTCTGACGTAACCGATTACATTGAGAGATCTTCCAGTGAGCAGCGTTCTAGGGCGAGGAGGACTGAAGACCCTCTAACGTCACTATTGGTATAATACTATTACTCGAGTCACGTCCTGGTATGTCCTGCGTCGACCACGTGGGGATTTTTCCCAATATGGCGGGCCGCGGGTGGCATGCGCAGTAGCAGCAGCAGCGCGGATGACGTGAGTGCGCGTCTCTGACGTAACCGATGACGTTGAGAGGAGTTATGATGTGGTGTTGCAGGGACGAGCAGGCTGTCGGGCTGGGGCACGACGAGCACGACGGGAGGCTCCGAGCTCCCTGACATCCTGCAGACGGTGGACCTGCCCATCGTGCCCTACGCCGAGTGCTACGCCCTGATTGGCGGCGCCGACTCCCCCCTCAACGAGAACATGGTGTGCACGGGGCCGCTGTCGGGGGGCCAGGGGGCCTGCCAGGGCGACTCCGGAGGCCCTCTCGTGCAGGTCGACGCCCAGGGCGGCGTCCAGCAGGTCGGCGTCGTCTCCTTCGGCTACGTGCCCTGCGGCACGGTCAACCAGCCCTCGGTCTACACCAGGGTCTCGGCCTTCATCGACTTCATCAACCAGAACCTCTAACTTCTAATTATATTCTCAATAAATTACCAAAACTCACAAGTACAACAATTTTAATCTATATCAATAAATAAAATTGAAGCCCCTGTCTGTCTGTCTATCTTTTTTTTTACGAGGGAAACTGTGGAAATCTTCGAAAGACGAAGAGGATGGTCCGCACGCACTCCTCAACGGTGTGTGTGGGATTCATACCCACTAAAACCACAAAACCCTTCCTCCTCTTGGCCTGGTCCATCCCGGAACATTGCATCAGGATTGGGGCCAAAAAACTGTCAGTCTCACTTTGCCCTCACTACCTGGTTGTCTCTGTCTATCAACAACTATATCACTATTCTACTATATACAGGGAAAACTAAATTATGAAGGAAAAGACTGTGTCTATATAGTCCTTGATATAATAAACATCTATCTAGATCTTATATACACCTGCGTTCTCTATCTATCTGTTCCATTGTAAGTTTGTCTATCTATCTGTCTGCCTGCCTATCTGTTTATCTATCTCTTACATTTTTTTTACGAGGGACAAAAAGTGGAATCTTCAAAAGACGAAGAGGAGGATGGTCCGCACTCACTCCTCATCAACAGTGTGTGGGATTCTTACCCACTAAACCCCTTATTATTACCTGACATCTTCCTCCCCGGGACTATATATATACATTACTTGGGTGAGGTGTCATCATTATTGCTATTTTTCTTTCTTCTCTAACGGGACCTATACAACATCTATTTATTTACTACTACTACTACTATAACTACGTGCATCTTATATCTATGTACATCTTATAACTATAGACATATTTATTTTACACATCATTCCTTTCGGACATTTTAAATTCAGTGACTATCTTGAGGATGGTGGTGGTCCATTAATTACCCTTTTCAACATCGACGAGGCTGCTGCTGCTGCTGTTCATTAAGATCGCCGCAGGCTTTTCCCTGATGTGTCTTGGCACCACGACGCTCCTGTTTCTTCTGGTTCGCTAATAAATGCGATGTCTACCGCTCGTTCCGCCATGGCCATGCATCATCAGGTCTTGGGTCTGTTTTCCTCTTCCGAGAACGTACGGCAAAGCAGCCAAGGGTTGACTCGCGGTGTTGTTGCAGCCTAAAGACCTTGACATACGGTAACAATTGTCAGCCGATCCTGTTGGATCAGTCGGGGGCCAGCTGCCTCCCTAAAACCTGGCGGAGACACGGAGAAGGGAATGCTGCGACCCCCCCCCCCCACCCACCCACAGCAGACTCGTCTCCCCCGTCAGTCATGGGGAATCTATTTATGTATTTTTATAACTGCCAGACCTTATCATTTGCTTAATGTTCTTTTTTCCACTTGGGTATCCTTGTTGCTGTACTCCTCATTTAGCTTCATCATTTTAAATATTTTCTTATTTATGGTTTTGATATTATGTTTATGTTATCTGTCCTTTTTTTATCTTAACGAGGTAATGGGATAAAAAAACACCGCAGATGTGTTTTTATTTCCCTTTTCGAAATGGGAGAAGGAAAGAGAGAGAGACGTGGTGGAGAGGGTAAGGGGGAGAGAGAGAGGGATGTAGAAAGAGGAGGTAGAGGGGGAGAGAGAGAGGGATGTAGAAAGAGGAGGTAGAGGGGGAGAGAGAGGGATGTAGAAAGAGAGGGTAGAGGGGGAGAGAGAGAGGGATGTAGAAAGAGAAGGTAGAGGAGGGGAGAGAGAGGGATGTAGAAAGAGGAGGTAGAGGGAGGGAGAGAGAGGGATGTAGAAAGAGGTGGTAGAGGGGGAGAGAGAGAGGGATGTAGAAAGAAAGGGTAGAGGAGGAGAGAGGAGTGAGAGAGGAGGGGGAGAGGAGAGGGGAGAGAGAGATGGAGAAAGAGGGGGAATAAAGGGTGAGGGGGAGAGATAGGGAGAGGAGAGACAGAGGAACCCTTAAATGGCCAAACACTAAATACGAAACATCAATCATTTATTTATTTATTTCCATTGTCCTGAAGAAGAAGAGGAGGACGAAGATCAGTTGACGTGCTGCGCGATGAAGTCCGTGAAGGCCGAGACCCTGGTGTAGACTGAAGGGTGGTTGGCCGTGCCGCAGGGGAGGAAACCCCACGAAACAACCCCTATCTGCTCCACAACACCGTCGGCGTTGTTCTGCACCAAGGGACCGCCAGAGTCGCCCTGAAACAGAACGGAAAAAAATATAATTATAAAAAGGTAAACAACAGACTGGGAAACTGAGCAAGCAATAAATTACCATTAAGGACGAAAATAATATTGAAAGAGGTAATAATACAAGACAAAGTAGAGAAAATTTCAGGAAGTAATTTATCAGGGGGGCTACCGGATAAAAAAATTAAAAGGCAAATAAATAACGCAGTGTTGCAACAGACAAGGAAATTGAGCAAGCAAAAAATTTACCATTAAGGGTGAGAATAATAATAATAATAATAGAAGACAAAACAGAGAAAACTTCAGGGTAATACTTGGACACTATAAATTTAATTAGAAAGTAAAGAGGAAATTACTCCGAAAATGTTCAATACAGGAAACAAAATTAAATTTAGTGACTAATAAATGACAAAAAAACGGTAAACTTGAAAAATGTCAAAGATGAAAATATCACGGAAATAAGAGGAGGAAAATTGCACAATAAAATAATTAATAGAGAAGGGAATGAATGAACGAAAAAAGCAAATAAGATGTAGAAGGTAATGAGTAAGACAGAAGCAAAGTGAGAAGTACAAGGTACAGTTTCACAAACGAAGAAGAGGAAAGGAAAGGAAAATGGCACAATAAAAACAATTAAAAGGGGAGAGAATGAATGAATAAAAGTAATAAATAAAATGTAGAAGGTAATGAAGTATGAAATGAGTAAGAAAGATGCAAAGTGAAAAGTACAAGGTACAGCACCACAAACGAAGAAGAGGAAAGGAAAGGAAAATGGCACAATAAAAACAATTAAAAGAGTAGGGAATGAATGAATAAAAGTAATAAATAAAACGTTGAAGGCAATGAAGTATGAAATGAGTAAGAAAGAAGCAAAGTGAAAAGTACAAAGTACAGTACCACAAACGAAGAAGAGGAAAGGAAAGGAAAATGGCACAATAAAAGCAATTGAAAGGGGAGAGAATAAATGAAGAAAAGTGGAAAATAAATTGTAGAAAGTAATGAACTGTGAAATGAGTAAGAAAGAAGCAAAGTGAAAAGTACAAGGTACAGTACGACAAACGAAGAAGAGGAAAGGAAAATGGCACAATAAAAACAATTAAAAGAGAAGAGAATGAATGAATAAAATGTAGAAGGTAATGAAGTATGAAATGAGTAAGAAAGAAGCAAAGTGAAAAGTACAAGGTACAGTTTCACAAAGAAAGAAGAGGAAAAGAAAGGAAAATGGCACAATAAAAGCAATTAAAAGAGAAGAGAATAAATGAAGAAAAGTGGAATAAAATGTAGAAGGTAATGAAGTATGAAATGAGTAAGATGAGGGGGAGTAGTTACCGCGCAGATGCTGAGGCCGGGCTCGAGGGGTCCCGTGCACACCTGGGTCTCGTCCAAGGGGGTTCCGTCGCCCCACACGGCCAGACACTCCTCATAGGGGATGATCTCCATCTGCGCCTTCTGCAGGATGTCGGGCATCACGTACGTCTCGTTGAAGCTGACGCTGCCCCAGCCCGACAGGGTCGCCAACCCTGAGACAACACCACACGCATCGACCTATGATAAGCCTTTTCATCTCCTCATAACTAGGACAATTAATGACTGGAACAATCCGCCTGCAGGAGTGTTCCTCTAACAGAAACGAAAATTTCGACTCAATCTAAGTTTAGTGCAGTGACGTCATCAGTGCTGCGAAATCTCTAAAAATATACTACAGTGAAATATATTTCCATTCTTTTATTTAGTTTCCTTTTTTTTCAGGCAAAAACAATACTATTATTTTTTTTAAAAAAAATTATTCCTAATAATATGATTCCTCACTTATTTATTTGTATTGAATATAATTATACTTTCAACTATAGGTTAAGTATGGTCCAGTTTGTTAATTATTGTTTAAGTTCTATGTATCTGCCACCAGGGGCGCGGGGGAGGCATCTGCATATTAATCATCTCTGGCGCGTGTTTGATCGCAGGCAGGCACAGAGAGATTCCTTCCTCGAGTGAGCATCGCAGGTTACCAGTTGCAGAGTTATTCATGATACTTATTTATTTATACTTGATAAAATGTACAGTCATGTCAGCGATCTACTAAAAAGATAAACAAACTTCGTCGCCCTGGTAACCTGCGATGCTCACTCGACAAAGAATCTCTCTGTGCCTGCCTGCGATCAAACACGCGACAGAAATCCATCCCTTCTCTTAGTCAACGTCCTCCATATTGTTCCATTTTCCCCTATTCTGTTTAGAACTTCCTCGTTAGTTACCCTATTCACCGCATCTCATTGTCCTGTAGCACCACATTTCAAAGGCTTCTATTCTTCTCCTTTCCCCAACTCCTATCGTCCACGTTTCACACCCGTGTAAGGCCACGCTCCATACAAACATTTTTAGCAACCATTTCCTAATATTCACACTTATATTACCCGTAAGTAAATCCCTCCTTTTCGCAAAAGCCTTGTGTCCTTCTGTGCCTGTGCAATCCTACTCTTTATGTCTACTATACTTCTATAATCCCTACTTATTACGCTTCCCAAGTAGCAGAATTCCTTAACTTCCCCTCAAAATATCCCTTTCCAATCTAACAGCCTTTGCTATTCCACTGTTTCCCATACTACACTGCATCACCTTGGTTTTCCCCTCAATTAATCCTCATATTAAACTCTTTTCTGCAGGGCTACGTTCATGCCATTTATTATGGTTGTAATGAAGATATCAACACCATAATTCATCACGATGTTATTTAATATTTAGTTATTAATCACAAAACGTCTGATAAGATTACAAAAAAAAGAAGCTCGCCATTAAAAATATTTTAAGGAAAAAATGTCATTTGCGCACAGGGTAAGATGGCGGCACTAGCCACGATCACCAACATGACAGTCCTAACAAATACCTCACTCACTGGATCCAGCTGTCGGAAAACTCTTGTCCAAAATAACAGCATCAAATGGATGCCATCGAGGTGTGTGTGACCCTGCGCTAAAACAGCGTTTCTGTACAGTGCTGCCAACACTACGGAAGATCAGTGCGTCCTCTTACCCTCCCTAACCTTGCCCTTTCCGTATATTCGACTAGACGTGTACTCGCGTGGTTGTTGAGCAGAGATACCTTCAGCTTGGAAGCTTTACTTGTGAGTCATCTCTGACGTGATACGTCATCGGCCTCCGCCAGCGATGATATGTACCTGAGGGAATGACGCCGGCCAGGGCGACGGCCACGGGCTGCACCAGGTCGGTGAGGATGAAGGGCGACGCGACCCTCAGCACGGCGATGTCGGCTCTGGACAGACCACTGCGGAGGACACACGAGGTTAGTCACTCACCACTCACTCAACATTCAACACTCACCACTCGCTGCTGGTTACCAACCCTTGGAACTCTGGATGCGGGAAGATCTCGGCCACGTCTCGGGGCTGCTCCGTTCCTTCCTCAACGCCCAGGTCGTAGTCGCCTGCCACAGCCTGCAAACAGTCAACTCTACGTCATCTCTTTCCCTATCCATTCTCTACCTTCCTTCATTCTGTCTTCCTTGGATTTCGTTTTTGACAACATATTCATTCTATTTATTTGACTTCCTCTTTTACTAATATTCTTTATTTCTTTCTTCCGCTTACCTCTCTTTCCCTATCCATTTTCTACCTTCCTTCGTTCATTCTGTCTTCCTTGGATTTCGTTTTTGACAACATATTCATTCTATTTATTTGACTTACCCTTTTACTAATATTCTTTCTTTCTTTCTTCCGCTTCCCTCTCTTTCCCTATCCATTTTCTACCTTCCTTCGTTGATTCTGTCTTCCTTGGATTTCGTTTTTGACAACATATTCATTCTATTTATTTGACTTCCCTTTTTACTAATATTCGTTTTTTCTTTCTTCCGCTTCCCTCTCTTTCCCTATCCATTTTCTACCTTCCTTCGTTGATTCTGTCTTCCTTGGATTTCCTTTCTGACAACGTATTCATTCTATTTATTTGACTTACCCTTTTACTAATATTCTTTCCTTCTTCCGCTTCCCTCTCTTTCCCTATCCATTTTACACCTTCCTTCCTTCATTCTGTCTTCCTTGGATTTAGTTTTCGACAACATATACATTCTATTTATTTGACTTAACCTTTTACTAATATTCTTTCTTTCTTCTTCTTCTCTTTCTTTCTATCTTTTCTTCCTTCGTTGATTCTGTCTTCCTTGGATTTCGTTTTTAACAACGTATTCATTCTATTTATTTGACTTACCCTTTTACTAATATTCTTTTTTTCTTTCTTCCGCTTCCCTCTCTTTCCCAATCTATTTATACCTTCCTTCGCTGTTTCCTTCTTCCTGGATTTCGTTTTTGACAACATATTCTATTTATTTGACTTCCCCTTTTACTAATATTCTTTCTTTCTTTCTTCTGCTTCCCTCTCTTTCCCTATCCATTTTCTACCTTCCTTCGTTGATTCTGTCTTCCTGAATTTCGTTTTTGACAACATATTCATTCTATTTATTTGACTTCCTCTTTTACTAATATTCTTTTTTTCTTTCTTCCGCTTCCCTCTCTTTCCCTATCCATTTTCTACCTTCCTTCGTTGATTCTGTCTTCCTGGATTTCGTTTTTGACAACGTATTCATTCTATTTATTTGACTTCCTCTTTTACTAATATTCTTTACTTCTTCCGCTTCCCTCTCTTTCCCTATCTATTCTCTACCTTTCTTCGTTGATTCTGTCTTCCTTGGATTTCGTTTTTGACAACGTACTCATTCTATTTTCATTTGCTTTTTCCTCTTCTCGTGATTTTACTTCTCATATTTTCCTTTCCGCCGCAGAGATTCCTTTCTTGATTTCTAATTTTTCTCCGTTGTTCGTCCCCGTAACTACCTTTCAACTTTGTCCTTCACTCTATCTATCTCCTTTCTTTAATCGGTCTTTGTTGTGTTTGTTTTTTTCTTTGGTTTCTCTTTTATAGTGTGTGTGGCGTTTTACAGCTCCCTTCTCATTTCTCTCTCGTCATTCATTCATTCAGTCCACCTTTGTTCCTAGAGTAAGTTTTCATCAGTATTGTCTTAATTTAGTTTGACCCATGCCCTGTTACTGATGATTTTTGTTGTTTTCTCGGTTTCTCTTTCCCTTTTATATTACAGTTCAATTCTTTCACTACTTACTCTTCACTGTTTCTCTCTAATATTACTACTTAACTTTGCTCTCATTCCTTTTAAATTGTTTGTCTCGTCCTTTCATTTTCAGAGCGCTAGTTTTTTTTGTTGTTGTAGTTATTTTTTTTCTCAGCTTCTGTTTTCCTTTTCATTTTGTAGTTTCTTACCTTCATTATATCTCATTATTCTTTCATTTCTTTCTTTATTCCTGGAGTTACTTTTCAGTATCTTGATTCAGTTTCCCCTTTGTCCCTGTTTTAGAAATTTTTTCCTTTCACTTTTCCCTGAACATAACGGTTTCTTTTCTCCTCAGTTAGTTTTTATTCCTCACCAGGTGTGAGCCGCCGTCAGGCATCCCCGTGACGCAGTGCGCCGCCGTCAGGACCCAGTTGACGTTGAGCAGCGATCCTCCGCAGCTGTGGTGGATGACGAAGTCCTGGACCCACTTCATGGACACGCCGTAAGGGAATTCCCCTGAAACATGGCGGCCCACTTTCCTTTTCATCACCTCATAACTGGAACAACCCGCACCATCCTCCCTAATCAGCTTAGCTTATCCCATCCTTCGGCCTTTCCTCTAATGCTAATTTCATAAGACCCTCGTGTGCCTATTAATCCATCCCTTCTCTTAGTCAACGTCCTCCATATTGTTCCGTTCTTCCCCCCCTCCTATTCTATTTAAGGGTTTCCTCGTCAGTGTGATTCTTCTATCCACCCATCGCGTCATTCTCCTTACTGCGCCACCACCACATTTCAATGGCTTCCATTCTTTTTCCCCTTTCCCGCAACTCCTGTCCGTCCCACGTTTCAGCGCTGACATAATAACGCCAACGTTTCTTTTTGCAACGATTTCCTAATATTCACACTTATATTACCCCCCCGGTAATTCGTTTTCGCCATATTCCGTTTTAACTTGCCTTTCATCGCGTCTTCTATACACACGTGTGTGTCTCAAAACGTGGTCTATTAATCTATCCTTTCCTTCCTCCTCTATTTTGATCTCTCTTCACCTATTCTACTTAGAACTTCCTTCCCATCTCATTCTTCTATAGCATCACCTTTCTGAAAATCCTACCGTTCCACGTTTCGCACCCATATGACGTCACACTCTCCATTACCAACGTTTACTGATATTCAGACATTATTATTTATTAGCCGTAAGTAAATTCCTCTTCCTTGCTATCCTAATCTAGTATCAGAATTCCTTAACTTCCCTTCAAAACATCCCTTCCCCCGCAATCTAACAGCCTTTGTTATTCCTCTTTTTCCCATACTACACTCCATTACCTTGTTTTCCCCCTCTATTAATCCTCATATTAAACTTTTTTCTCCGTTCACGCCATTTATTAGTGGTTTTCCTAGTCCAGGACTACAATATCGACGGAAAATCGTATGGTTTTTACTTCTTCTCCTTGCACTGTGATTTTCTTCCCCACGTTTCGGTGCCTATTCGAGACAACCTTTCAAATAAGACACGTTACGTGACTTATATATATATATATATATATCTCACCCACCTTTCTGAGCGTCTTCTCCTCCGGCGATCCTCCCCGCAGCGTATCCCAGTTTAGGGAGAGGGAGTCTGGCTCCTGGGGGGAAAAAGAAAGTCAGAATACCACGTGAAACGTTACGAGTAGGAGAGAGGAACGTAAAAGGAGGACAAGGACAGGAAGAAATACTCTCCTCAAGGAGACAGGACCAACAAGGCTAAGTGATCATGACAAGGTGAGTGAGGTGAAAGGTGGAGGCAGGGAGGGAGAAATACTTTACCGAGGACGGAGCCGACGAGAAGAAGCACCACGACGAGCGTCTCGGACATGTTTCCTGGGCAACTAACTAACTGCTGCAATCCTTCAGCAACGGGAAACCAATTTATACCTACAAATGAAAGAGAGAAAAAAACCCACTACGCTAATCGCTGACGAGGAGAATTTACCAATCACAGAGATAAGGGGGAAAAGACGGCGAAATCGTGAAACGGCAATGGAAATTTTTTTTCTTTCTTCTTCTTCTGAAAGCCGCAACAACAAAATCTTGATAAAGGGAATTCCGCCATCTTGAGAGGTGTTGTTGTTGTTTTGGCTCTGTTATCTCTCATAGTGGGAAAGTACTCGGGGTCTGTTCAAACTAAGACACGTCATGCTCCCAGAATTCTGTGCGGCGGCCGCCATGTTGGGTCCGTATTGTATTGCACAGAGCGTAGTACCAGGGCTCGCCAACAGGCGGCAGCTAAGAGCAGATAATAACACAACATAACAATTCCAAATACCTTACGTACAAATATAAATTCACGCGGAATATTCACAGCCAGAGAGAGTGCAGGAGGCATCCCCGACATAATTTTTTTTGTTTGGTTAACAGGCTACATGAGGGTGATCCTGAAACAGGCAACTCCCCTTTAATAGCATAGGAAGGTAGAGCAAGGTAGCCTAGCAAGGGTTAACTAGTGAGGCCCCCGGGCTATGGTTTAAGGATCCTACCCTAGGGGTGTTTCACCTAAAGAGATGCAGGGAAAACCTTGGAAAACCTGCATCAGGTAGGTCGGGAGGCATTGGCTACTATTCATCACGCACCTTCCCTGTGAATGACGGGAGACGAGTTTGCTGTGGTGGGGTCGCAGCATTCCCATATCGGTGTCTCCTCCAATTTTCAGGAGGCAGTTGGCTCTCGACTGATCCCAATGGGATCAACGGACAACTCTCGCCATATGCCCAAGGTCTTCGACCCCGGTACATAAAATAGTCCTAAAATAGGTGAAGGTTGTACTAGGACAAATGAGCATCGACTGAGTTAAAGGCTACTAGATGATCTAAAAGGAATCCCTGCATGAGGATTGAGGATGCGAAGGTAGGCATTCCCCGACGTGCTATGGTTTAAGGATCCTACCCTAGGGGTGTTTATTCGATCCTCCTATATACTATTTTCGTTAATATTTTGCCTGCATGAGGTACTTAGGTAATTTCCCTGCATCTATCAGGCTCCAGTCTCCTCCGGTACGGTAAATTAAGCAAGCAAAGTCAGGCACATGTCATACGTTCATCTATTTACTTTGTGAATTTAATATTCAAGACCCGTGTTGCAATTTTCTCTCTTGAGAGGAAAGCAGCAGCAGCAGCAGCAGCCGGATGTTGCCGCAGTTCTGAGGTCCTGTCAGGTTTCAGTTATAGCCTGGCACAAACCCGATTCGAAACAGATTCAAAAGGGGGGAGGCCTGTGGTGGTGATGATTTTTTTTCCCCCACGGAATTTCGAAGGGAAACCGCGGACCTTACAGTCGACTATTCGTCTTCTATTTCCATATATATATATATATATATATGCAACTTAAAATATTCCCCAGTGGTAATTAATTATGTCCAAGTCACGTTCTCTTACTATTTCCTTTCCCCCTCCTCCCAGGAGACGCGGCTGAAGCTGATGACGTCATCATCTCACCTCCCTACCTTCCATTACGAGCTGCGAACGTCACGACAGACACACACACAATTTATTTATTGATTGATTTATTTATTTTTCTTCATACGCAGAAAGGAAATCGCAATGTTTCAGACCTTGTTTTTAAACTTTATCGGGAGGGGATTTTTTATAATTACAAGATTTTTTTAACGATCTTAAAAATCTATATATTTTTTATCGGGAGGGATTTTTTAATATTACAAGATTTTTTTAACGATCTTAAAAATCTATATATTTTTTATCGGGAGGGATTTTTTAATATTACAAGATTTTTTTAACGATCTTAAAAATCTATATATTTTGTATCGGGAGGGATTTTTTAATATTACAAGATTTTTTTAACGATCTTAAATATCTATATATTTTTTATCGGGGAGAGATTTTTTAATATTACAAGATTTTTTTAACGATCTTAAAAATCTATATATTTTTTATCGGGAGGGATTTTTTAATATTACAAGATTTTTTTAACGATCTTAAAAATCTATATATTTTGTATCGGGAGGGATTTTTTAATATTACAAGATTTTTTTAACGATCTTAAATATCTATATATTTTTTATCGGGGAGGGATTTTTTAATATTACAAGATTTTTTTTAACGATCTTAAAAATCTATATATTTTGTATCGGGAGGGATTTTTTAATATTACAAGATTTTTTTTAACGATCTTAAAAATCTATATATTTTGTATCGGGAGGGATTTTTTAATATTACAAGATTTTTTTAACGATCTTAAAAATCTATATATTTTTTATCGGGAGGGATTTTTTTAATATTACAAGATTTTTTTAACGATCTTAAAAATCTATATATTTTTTATCGGAAGAGGTTTTTTTAATATTACAAGATTTTTTTAACGATCTTAAAAATCTATATATTTTTTATCGGGGAGGGATTTTTTAATATTACAAGATTTTTTTAACGATCTTAAAAATCTATATATTTTTTATCGGGAGGGATTTTTTAATATTACAAGATTTTTTTAACGATCTTAAAAATCTATATATTTTTTATCGGGAGGGATTTTTTAATATTACAAGATTTTTTAACGATCTTAAAAATCTATATATTTTTTATCGGGAGGGATTTTTTAATATTACAAGATTTTTTTAACGATCTTAAAAATCTATATATTTTTTATCGGGGAGGGATTTTTTAATATTACAAGATTTTTTTAACGATCTTAAAAATCTATATATTTTTTATCGGGGAGGGATTTTTTAATATTACAAGATTTTTTTAACGATCTTAAAAATCTATATATTTTTTATCGGGAGGGATTTTTTAATATTACAAGATTTTTTTAACGATCTTAAAAATCTATATATTTTTTATCGGGGAGGGATTTTTTAATATTACAAGATTTTTTTAACGATCTTAAAAATCTATATATTTTTTATCGGAAGAGGTTTTTTTAATATTACAAGATTTTTTTAACGATCTTAAATATCTATATATTTTTTATCGTGAGGGATTTTTTAATATTAAAAGATTTTTTTTAACGATCTAAATAATCTATATATTTTTTATCGGGAGGGATTTTTTAATATTACAAG